>CM060441.1:228626323-228751323 GCA_030545235.1 Helianthus tuberosus
AGATCAAGAGATGTGTCGCCGGCTAATGGTTCTCCATAATCATGGTATGTGTTTGTGTTTTTGATTTTTACTTAAGTTTTGTTATCTGAGTTGTTACTAAATGATTATTTTCAATGATCTGTTGCAGATGATAATGATGATGATTGTTCTACTGTCCTTTCCAGTATCATTGTTCCAACATCGTTTAAAGTATGTGTTTTTTGCTACTCCGATTTCCAAATTTTGAGTTTTTAATTATCAAGTGATATACTCTAATTGTCGCTTTATATTTCAGTCTAATCACATTTGTTTGAAATTCATACAATATGTTGCGTGTTATTATAGGTTTGTAATCAAAGAAGTTTAAAGTTTAATTAAACACAAAGAAAGATTATTAAATTTACAGTTAAAATAATTTTTTCTTATGAGTAAATGATGATTATAATTGACTTGTGCAGCAGATGATGATGACTTGTCCAAGAAAGGATCTGCTACTGTTGTAGTATACTAGAGCAATGGTCTTTCCTACCTTTTTTGTATTAAAAGAAGCATAAAGTTTGGTTTAAACCACAGTTCTTTATAAACAAAGTTAAGGATTAAGTATATGAGGACAGGGCTCTTCTTCACCAGCTGAAGAAGTGTTTTCATGTACTGCATCTTGGTCTGTTCACTAGAGATCAGCTTTCTATAAATCCTGATGTTAATGCATTGAGTCCTTCCATGGAGTTTATGTCGATTGTTGGAGATATACAATGATTGACTTTATGTACCTAGAGTTTGATTAACCAAAGGAAAACGACTGTTTAGTATCAGCAGTGGTTCGGCATCTACAATGGATTTAAATTTAGTATTTAATTATCAGTGGTTCTTATGTAACTTTAGTATTTAATTATCAGTGTTTCTTATGAGGTGTTTATATGTAACAGTATTTATCACAACTCGTTATTTGTTTGATCTGTATTATAAATACAACAGTTGTTTGATTTTTATACTATTAAATAAAAATGTAGTACACTTGGATGTTAAATAAGTTCCTCATTATGATTATTTGGATATAATGTTTTTGAAATTCGTCTTTTTTTTACAAAGAGATGTTTATGGGCGAACCTCTATTTATCGTCAAACATTTGTTTAACAGGAAATATGTTTTTATGTTCACACATCTGTTTAAGGTCCTGTTTATCTCCAAACAACTGATATTGAAGGTGAAATATTTGTTTAAGGTCAAAGATATTTACAATAGTAAAAAATGATAGTTTTCATTAATCCTTAAAAGTCTGTTGGAACAACTGTTTTGGTTGTCTCTCAGATTGTTAAAGTCTGTTGGAACCACTGTTTTGGTTCAAACTTCTGATTGTTAAATGTTATCCACTGCTGAGAGACAACCTCCGTTTCTTTATGCTGAGAGACAACCTCCGTTTCCACTGATCGAAAGTTATAGCCACTGGTCACTTTTACATTTTTTACATCCACTGATTTGGACCATCAGCGGTTTCCCTAAAAAATAGTAACTGCTCACATTTTTATTATTGATGTTGTTAATTAGTAATAGATTGAAATTATTAAATGAAAACTAGAATTGCAATCAAATTTTACCTGATCTTTACATTCCAATGACATAAGAGTTCCACCAAAATTATTTTCATGATAAAATTTAAAGTTACATTAAAAAATAAAAGATAATCTTGATGACTATTTGTTCCAAATCAAATCAGTAATTAATGCTGATTTCTTGAGCTTTCGACATTTGATTAAGCAAATTTTGAATTTCAAATTGACGGTTATTATATCTTGATTAAAGTTTAAATAAAATTTAAAAAAGTCATGATGACATTTGTTTTCAAATCAAGTCAGTAGTTATTGATAATATCAGTAATTTTGAAATTCAAAATATTCAAAATGGTAATTTAAAATTTCCGTTCTCTTTTTTTTTTCTTCCTATTTTGCATATCATTTCTAATATTTAATTACTTTAATAAAGCAGCATATAAGAATATACACTACTTACGTTTGAAATTAAATCTGAAATTTATGACGTACAACAGTGGATTACTACAACAGTGGTTCAGCATCAACTTTAGTTTTTCTATTGTTTATTTGTTTATGTTAGCAATGTTTATATGTAACAGTGTTTTCCGCATCAATGTTGTAAAGACTGATAGGTTATTAGATGTCATCACCTCAGTGTTTTATATGTGACCATTTTTATGGCATCAGTGTTTATATTTAATATATATTTAACAGTGTTTAGGACTGTTGTTTATACGTAACTCTATTTATCACATTGACGTGATTGTCGTGGTCACGCAAATTTAATCCCAAAAACAACTATAGATAGTGGTAAGAGGGTATCGAACTCAAGGAGTATGTGGAATGTGTGTTGATTTTCTAGCTTTGCGATTAAACTACAACTAACCTAATTCGAAGAAAATTAAGATCAATGAATTTGGATTGTTGTTTTATAAAACTAAATTAAAACTAATTGCAAATCAAATGTTGGTTGTAAAACAAATTAGGAGAGAACAATGACCATCTTAGGTTTCAGTTTCTTTAAACAATTGTGTGCAATTCCAACTAGAAAGAGTTACATAGACATAACTCATGCATGAATAATTGAAGTGATAAAAGGGAACAAAGTACTCGGATTTATAAACGCGAGGTTGTTTCCCGATGACCAATTAATCAATAACCAACCCTAACCCTTCCCGTGATATCTCGATTGCCAACGGCACCAAGAACGTACGATTAAGACTAGAAATTGCAATATCAATTAACAAGCTGCAAACAATTAAACATACACCATGATATTCAAGCAACGCAAGTTATCCTTCTAGAAATTCAGAAATAAACACACAAAAGTTCAAGAGAAACCTTCACCTAAGATGATCACCGAAAGTTTTAGCCACACATAGCTTGGTGAATCATCATAACAAAAGTTTCCATGTTCATCCAAATCGAAAACACCAAACAAATGTTAGGAATTGTCCAAAACCAAGCAAGAACAAGCCAAATCGCCCCTAGGATGCTCTCCAAACCGACAATGATGAGAACACTTGAAAAGACACAATAAAACTGACTTTAATGAGGCAGTTACAAGTTTTTCCGCAGACACCACCGTAATTTACGGCTCCACCGTAAATTACGGTGGACATGAAAAGTTTACGGCACATGAAGACTGATTTACGGTGGCCATCAGGTGAATCTCAGGTCCACCGTAAATTACGGTAGGACCGTAATTTACGGTGGAAAGCTAATGGATCTTCTTTGTTGCATCTTTTGCTCCACGTGATGCCTCCAACCGTCAAATGATAATGATCATTGTTGTCTTTTCTTGTTCCTTGCATGTGCCGTCCACAGAACCCAATCATGTGCGGCCTTTCATGTGTGATGATGATTGAAGATGATTTTCTGAGAATTCAAGTCATGTCCTCTAAGTTAATGTTCACCTCCCAAAATCCAATGCCATGTGCACCCTGCCGTGATGATTGATGAGAAAGTCCAAGTCCCACATGTCTTCTGCCTTGTGTTGTCCTAATCAAAAAAAGAAACCAATTAAGTCTTCATCAATCGACCCAATGTCTCCAACCCACATGTGCCGCCCAAGAGTCCAATCTCTCCTTTACACATATACGACCCAATCAACAGTCCCCTTTCTGCATGAATGTGTGGACTGTGGATGGATGAGATCCTTTTAATGTTGTTGACTTTTGCTTCTCTTTGCCTGCCCGTCAAAACCCTCACGTGACACCCTCTCAATTTTTGATGTGCTTGTCTCTTAGCCCCATGTGATGCCCAATCAATAACATCCACAGATGTCCACTTATGAATATGGCGGCCCAATCCCTATTTTCTTTTATGAATATATATATGGCCCCTTTAATCCTGTTGTCACGTGCATCCAAGAGAAGTCCACTTGCCTCCAAAACAATCATGTGCAGCCCACTCCCTTGATGTCGGCCCAAGAGTAAATGTGGTGGCCCATATATTCACGTGAATATGGATCATTAGAAGTCAATTGATGTCAATTAATTGTTCACCGAATATGCCTTCAAAATTCATAGCTAGTGATAATTATGTTTTTGCTTCCATGAAATAATGGTGCCAAAAAGTCCACAAAGTCTGCCCATATGCACGTGTAGATTGATGTTGTATGTTTTTGGCAATTAATGCTCCTCCTTGTTAACAAAAGTCATCCTAATGATGATGATGATGATTTGATTGACTTTGTGTGTGCCTCCCATGTGAATTAAAGCTGCCATACATATTCAACCGTAGCCCACGGTTCCAATTTAACTGAATTAAGCGATTTACCTGCAACACACACGAACACTCGTAGTTATCAAATTCATGATACATTACCGTGTAAAATATGGGATATGCACGTATTTAGCTCATTTAAGGGTTGTCCTACGGACCACCCGTCACATCCCCACACTTACCCGTTGCTTGTCCCAAGCAACCCATTCAAAAACTATTTCAAAACAAGTGATCAATGTAAACCAAGCAAAAACAAGTAATTCTTTTACTAACCCCTTTTAACACCCAACCAATGCACCCCTCTCTAAATCTCTCCTCTCGGCTACAAGTGAAAACTAGCAAAGATAAGCTAGACACACACTAGGCAAACGGGTGGTTGCACAATCATAGGCTTGTACCTAAATCGATCATTCTCCTAAAATGGGTCAAACATAAATGCAAATCAAAGGGACTTTCAAGGTTGTAACGTGGCTAGGTGTATGGGTAGGAAATGGAATATATATGAAGTAGCAAAAATTTAACCCGGTCTTTTTATTACACAATAAAACAAACTAACAACTACCAATCTAAACTACTATGTACAAGACAACTATCATCCTTTCTTTTTTTTATTTTATTTTATTTTTTTTTCATTGCTTCCTCTCTTTTTTTTTTCATTGCCTTTTTCCATTTTTTTTCTTTTCTTTTCTGATTTTTTTTTTACAAAGCAAACAAAAATACAATAACGCATCAAACATATCTACTTCAAACTACTAAAACTACTAATACTATCACTAACACTATAAGACCGGGTCAAATTTGGGTAAATTTTTAAGTAAGTAGCTAGGGGTAACAATTGATAGGCTTTTAAGGCACAAAATGGGCAACTAAATGTCCAAACCCCCGCCCCTCTCACTACCATGCTCATATATATAACTTATGAGGTCCAACCCCCCAAATCCCACACTCGCTCACACCAACGACGAGGCTACCTAAATGCCCCTATCCGCTTTGCATTCATGTCTAACTAAGGACTCAAATGGCATTCAAGCACAAGTTCTAATGCACCCCCACCCGTAGCCACTCTCATCAAAGACAATCATTATTTATGTACAAGTGTGGCTACAACCCTCACCAAGAATGAAAAAGATATCAAGGGTTGTCGGTGCACTAACTTGGGGTTAATCTAGGGTGTTCAAATTTTCACATCGTTTCACTTGGCTCAAAATTTTTCAAAATCTTCAAAAATTCCCCCCATCCCCACACTTGGGATAAATTGACCCCAATGTATGGTTTTAGGAGGCTTTGATCACTAAAATCATTCAACATCAACAAAAAGCTTCTTCACTCAAACCACAAATTTCTTTTTGGTCTTTTTTTTTCATTTTATATATTTTTTTTCATATTTTTTAATAAACAAAAGCAAACTAATAAACTAACAATATTTCAAAGCTAAAGAACATGACAAGTCTAAGGAAAAAGTACATTGACCTGGTGAAGTTTGACACAACAGATATTGTAAATGATCCAATTTCCTATCACCACCTTCACACAAATATCCGCATATCTTCCCCACACTTGAGTGTTGCCATGGCCCTGAAACATAGAAAACTAAAGAAATAACAAGATCAGTGAAAAACCTCGGGTTGCCTCCCGAGCAGCGCTAAATTTTCAGGTCTTCAGCCAGACCGTACCACCCCCATTTATGGTGGCTCAAAGAACCGGTTCCTATCACTTCCATCACTTCCTTGTGCCATTGAGCAAAATACATCTATCTTGTTTTGACTCGGTGGGTAATCAAATACACTCTTGTTCGCACCCATATATGTTTCTTCACGGTCCGGTGGGTGCTTTTTTCTCATTCTTTGAAACACGTTTTTCATACAATCACTAGACTCACCACCCTTCCCCTCAATGGACTCATAACTAATCACTCTAGTCTGAACATCAAAGGACAACTTACGGTTCTTTTCGGTCATGGTAATAATCTCGTCTCTACAATTAATTTGAGCATTTGCTGTGTATAGAAACGGTCGACCTAAAATTACCCTTTGTTGTGATGCCATGTTGGTATAAGCATAGTCTAGCACTAGAAAATCCACCGGGTATTCAAACTCTCCCAACTGAATCTTAACATTCCTAACCATTCCCCGTGGACGCCTCCAACTTCCATCCGCCAAGCTCACCATGGTGTCTATACCTTCGAGTGGACCAAAGTCGTATATATCGTATAGATCGCTTGGTAACACACTCATGCTTGCCCCGTAGTCCAACAATGCGTGAGGGATTTTTAATTTTCCCACACGGATAGGCACGATTGGCGCTTCACACTCTTTATCATTCTCGACTTCGGCATCTTTTTTCAAACCTGCATTAACTTGATACGAAGAAGTTAGCAATGTTTCATTAAATTTAGTATTTGGAACGGTGCTTACCACATTGATGTTAATGCTTTTTGTGTTCTTGGGATTTGGCACCGTATCACTTGGTAGCTGGCCTTTTGCTTTCTTTAATATCGCCACGTCACTTGCAAGTTGACCCATTTGAGTGGTCAACGATTGGATGCTTTTGTCACGAACCTCGTCCTTTTGCATCCGAGCCTCATCACGTTGGTTCATTCGTTGCATTTCACTTTGCATCGCCTTCAACATCTCCATCATCTCATTTCCACCCGAAGAGCTTTGACCCGTTTGATATTGCCTTTGAAATCCTTGGTTTCCTTGGAAATTCGGGTTAGCTTGATTTGAAGGGTTCCCATACCGAAAATTTGGGTTATTCCTCAACCCGTGGTGGTAAGTATTAGAGTTCATGTTGTTGTAGTTTCTACCACCCCCTCCTTGACCTTGACCTTGAATCGCATGCACCTCTTCATATTGCCCTTCCACCATTCCTTGGCAATTCTCAGCCGCATGACCTATTTCATTACACAAAGCACACACATCATAAATTTGGTTAGTAGTTTGAACATTACCATCATCTATTGCGTGCACTTGAGGTCGGGCAATGGCCGGTCGCGCTCTCCTCGATGCTTGAGCTTTTCTTTTTGAGGTGATTGCCATATTCTCTAAAAACTCCCAATCATCATTCTCATAGTTTGTGCCAAAAGTCCCACCGGTAATGGACATTAAATCTCTAGCATCCTCGGCACTCAACCCCTCGTGGAAGGCGTTCATCAACTCCCAAAGCTCAATCCCATGGTGTGGACAATTTTTAATCATCATGTTTAAGCGCTCGAAGGCTTCATGGAACATTTCGCCTTGTTGTTGTTGGAAACTTCTCAACCCTTTCCTAGCATCATTGGTCTTTTGGGCGGTATAAAATTCGTCTAAGAAAGTTTGTTGCATTTCCCCCCAAGTGTAAATAGATGCCGAAGGCAAAGTGTAGAACCACTTCTTTGCCTTATCTTCCAAAGAGAATTGAAATAAGACCAACTTCACATCATCGGCCGAGAAACCTTTACTCCCAAGCGTATTGCAAATTGAGTCATAGGCTTCCAAATGGAAATAGGGTTCCTCCGTTGCTAGACCCTTATACTTTGGCAAACTTTGTAAAGAATTTGTTCTCACTTCAAAAGTCCTTCCTTGGTTATTGTGAGGAATAACCACCGGCGAAAGGTTGTGAGTAATTACCGGCCTAAAATGCGCTTCAATTCCCCTCGCATTTTCCCTAAGATGCCTTCTTGGTACACCCAATCGACCCCTTGGACGAATAGGACCCATTGGTCTTGGTATATGCCCTTGTGGTGCAATTGGTTGTTGAACTTGTTGTTGGGGCATCGGTGGTTGTTGAATTGGCCTCTGAAATTGTGGTTGAACATTTTGTGGCCGAATTTGTTGCAATGGTATAGGGCGTTGCATTGGTGGCCCTTGTGGCCTTGGTCGAATGTGTTGTGGTATGAGTTGTTGTTGTGGAATCCCACCAACACTTGACATTCTTTGCGTTTGACCAGGTACATAAGTCAACTCCCCTTGATCTCCACTACCCACATAAGCATAACCCTCTTCCTCATAACCCTCGAAATCTTCATATCCTTCTTCATATCCATCTCCTTCTATACCCCCCGATGATGGCCCAAATGGAATAGATGAGTATTGAAAACCTGACTGGTTTGGTACTCCAAATGATGAAGTAGCATGAACAACAGTTGAGCCTTGTGGTAATGTATAGGTGGATGATGATTGACCTGAAACTGGGAAGAAATGGGTAAGTGGTGGAATTGTGGAAGCAGGGCTAAAGGTAAGGGTAGGTTCAGTTTGAGTAGTGGTAGGTAATGTAGTATTGGGTGGTGGAATATCAAATGGTGAAGTAAATTCGGTAGTAGAACTGGGCATGGTGGTATTTGGTGAAGGTTGAGTGGATGATGGTATGAAAGGTGGTACAACTTCACCCGTAGTGGGTGGTGGTGGTGGATTATCCATGTATCGAATTGGTGTGATTGGTGTAGTTGGTGTTGTTGGTGAACCACTGATTCTGTTCTCTCTTAACAAAATTCTATTTCCTCTTAACGTTCGCTCAATTTCCGGATCAAATGCCAAAGGTGATAACTTGTGAGAGCTTCTAGTACGCATGCACCTGTCAATACCTGCACACTAACACACCCAGCGTAAACCAGAAAAATAACAAACTTAAAAAGAAATAAAATAACACACGTTGCGCACTACTCCCCGGCAACGGCGCCAAAATTTGACGTGATTGTCGTGGTCACGCAAATTTAATCCCAAAAACAACTATAGATAGTGGTAAGAGGGTATCGAACTCAGGGAGTATGTGGAAAGTGTGTGGATTTTCTAGCTTTGCGATAAACCTACAACTAACCTAATTCGCAGAAAATTAAGATCAATGAATTTGGATTGTTGTTTTATAAAACTAAATTAAAACTAATTGCAAATCAAATGTTGGTTGTAAAACAAATTAGGAGAGAACAATGACCATCTTAGGTTTCAGTTTCTTTAAACTATTGTGTGCAATTCCAACTAGAAAGAGTTACATAGACATAACTCGTGCATGAATAATTGAAGTGATAAAAGGGAACAAAGTACTCGGATTTATAAACGCGAGGTTGTTTCCCGATGACCAATTAATCAATAACCAACCCTAATCCTTCCCGTGATATCTCAATTGCCAATGGCACCAAGAACGTACGATTAAGACTAGAAATTGCAATATCAATTAACAAGCTACAAACAATTAAACATACACCATGATATTCAAGTAACGCAAGTTATCATTCTAGAAATTCAGAAATAAACACACAAAAGTTCAAGAGAAACCTTCACCTAAGATGATCACCGAAAGTTTTAGCCACACATAGCTTGGTGAATCATCATAACAAAAGTTTCCATGTTCATCCAAATCGAAAACACCAAACAAATGTTAGGAATTGTCCAAAACCAAGCAAGAACAAGCCAAATCGCCCCTAGGATGCTCTCCAAACCGACAATGATGAGAACACTTGAAAAGACACAATAAAACTGACTTTAATGAGGCAGTTACAAGTTTTTCCGCAGACACCACCGTAATTTACGGCTCCACCGTAAATTACGGTGGACATGAAAAGTTTACGGCACATGAAGACTGATTTACGGTGGCCATCAGGTGAATCTCAGGTCCACCGTAAATTACGGTAGGACCGTAATTTACGGTGGAAAGCTAATGGATCTTCTTTGTTGCATCTTTTGCTCCACGTGATGCCTCCAACCGTCAAATGATAATGATCATTGTTGTCTTTTCTTGTTCCTTGCATGTGCCGTCCACAGAACCCAATCATGTGTGGCCTTTCATGTGTGATGATGATTGAAGATGATTTTCTGAGAATTCAAGTCATGTCCTCTAAGTTAATGTTCACCTCCCAAAATCCAATGCCATGTGCACCCTGCCGTGATGATTGATGAGAAAGTCCAAGTCCCACATGTCTTCTGCCTTGTGTTGGCCCAATAAAAAAAACCAATTAAGTCTTCATCAATCGGCCCAATGTCTCCAACCCACATGTGCCGCCCAAGAGTCCAATCTCTCCTTTACACATATACGGCCCAATCAACAGTCTCCTTTCTGCATGAATGTGTGGACTGTGGATGGATGATATCCTTTTAATGTTGTTGACTTTTGCTTCTCTTTGCCTGCCCGTCAAAACCCTCATGTGACACCCTCTCAATTTTTGATGTGCTTGTCTCTTACCCCCATGTGATGCCCAATCAATAACATCCACAGATGTCCACTTATGAATATGGCGGCCCAATCCCTATTTTCTTTTATGAATATATATATGGCCCCTTTAATCCTGTTGTCACGTGCATCCAAGAGAAGTCCACTTGCCTCCAAAACAATCATGTGTAGCCCACTCCCTTGATGTCGGCCCAAGAGTAAATGTGGTGGCCCATATATTCACGTGAATATGGCTCATTAGAAGTCAATTGATGTCAACTAATTGTTCACCGAATATGCCTTCAAAATTCATAGCTAGTGATAATTATGTTTTTGCTTCCATGAAATAATGGTGCCAAAAAGTCCACAAAGTCTGCCCATATGCACGTGTAGATTGATGTTTTATGTTTTTGGCAATTAATGCTCCTCCTTGTTAACAAAAGTCATCCTAATGATGATGATGATGATTTGATTGACTTTGTGTGTGCCTCCCATGTGAATTAAAGCTGCCATACATATTCAACCGTAGCCCACGGTTCCAATTTAACTGAATTAAGCGATTTACCTGCAACACACACGAACACTCGTAGTTATCAAATTCATGATACATTACCGTGTAAAATATGGGATATGCACGTATTTAGCTCATTTAAGTGTTGTCCTACGGACCACCCGTCACACATCAATTCAGTGGTTTGATCTGTACTATTAATTGAACAGTTGTTTCATCTTTATACTAATAAAATTCATATACACTTTGATTAATAGTAAGCTCCTCATCTTGATTGTTTGGGTATAGTATTGCAATCAAATTATGAAATGAAAACTAGAATTACAATCAACTTACCATTGTACCTAATCTTTACATTCCAATTACCTACAAGAGTTCCACCAACATTATTTTCATGATAAAATTTAAATTTAAAATAAAAAATAAAAAATATTCTTGATGACTATTTGTTTCAAATCAAATCAGTAATTAATGCTGATTTCTTGAGCTTTGGACATTTGATTAAGCAAATTTTGAATTTCAAATTGACGGTTATTATATCTTGATTAAAGTTAAAATAGAATTTAAAAAACTCATTATGGCATTTGCTTTCAAATCAAGTCAGTAGTTACTGATAATGTCAGTAATTTTGAAATTTAAAATTTGCAAAATGGTAATTTAAAATTTTGGTTCTCTCTCTCTTTTTTTTCTACTTTGCATGTCCTTTCTAATATTTAAGAGTTAATTACTTTGCATACCTTTGAAATTAAATCTGAAATTTATGACGTCCAACAACAGTGTCAAACTACAATAGTGGTTCAGCATCAACGTTTGTTTATTTGTTTATGTTAACACGTTTGTTTATTTGTTTATGTTAACAGTGTTTATATGTTACAGGAGTTCCGCGTCAATTTTTTATAGACTGTTAGGTTGTTAGATGTCATCACCTTAGTATTTTATATGTAACCATTTTTATGGCATCAATGTTTATATGTAACAGTGTTTCGGAATAGTTGTTTTTACTATGTAACAGTGTTTCGGAACAATCCTCACTCCAGTGGTTTAAACTGTACTATTAATTGAACAGTTGTTTCATGTTTATACTAATAACATTCCTATACACTTTGGTGTAACAGTATTTATCACATCATTTCAAATTGATGGTTATTATTTCTTAATTAAATTTAAAATAAAATATAGAAAAGTCATTATGACAATTGCTTTGAAATCAAGTCAGTAATTTTGAAATTTTGAAATTTTGAAATGATAAATATACAAAATGGTAATTTAAAATTGACGTTCTTTCTGTTTTTTTTTTCTATTTTGCATATCATTTCTAATATTTTATTATTTTAATAAAGCAGCATATAGGGATATACACTCCCTACCTTTGAAATTACATTTGCCACTGCATTCAGTTAAAAATTTTATTGGATAATCGGTAACCTTGAATTCCAACCTTGATATTTTTTTTAAGAACATCCATGCTTATTGTATTATTAGCATATTACGTTTAGCAATACTTATTATTTACAAGATTCTTTTTTTTTTACGTACAGTCTTCAAATGGAGGTTGCAAAGGTTACCATGCTTAACGATCTTAATACATTCTCAAACAACTATTCGATTAGAGTTAAGATTGTTAGCATTTCGAAGAAGATGATGAATGATAACAAAAATGAAATATATCGTCTTGATATGATCTTCATGGATGAGATGGTACCGTATATAGTTGTCTTATCATTTTTTTGGACATATGAATATCCAAATGAATATAACACCTTTTTTGTTTAATCGGATGTTTCATATTCTTAGGGAACTATGATACAAGCCAGCTGTTTGCATAAAATGCTTGGAAAATTCAAAGACTTCCTTCAGTTGGATGAATGTCTTCTTATCACCAAACCTTCTCTTGCTACTAATAAGTCCTCTGCTAAGTATACCAAGAGAAATGACAAAATATCACTTTATTTCTATACTTCTGTTGAGAAATGCTTTGACTGGTCTGGACCGAAATACCGTTATAATTTCGTTAACCTCAAGGATGTTGTTAAAAATAAAATTGAAGTAAATACAGTTATTGGTATGTAAATCACTACATGATATATATCTATTGTTTTGTCTTATTGTTTTTTTTTATTGTTATCACTTCTTAATGCTGTTTTCTTTTAACAATATATTTTTGTTTATAGATTGGATTGGTTATGTGGATGTATGTTTCAATCCAGAGGATACGTCAAAGAAGGATGGGAGCAAGGGCAAGAGACTTAATCTTAGACTTGAAGATCTTGAGTGCGTTCTTTTTATTAAGTTGTTGCATTTTGACGTTTAAACCATTATAAGGTTGGTTGATGTTATTATGTTTTATGTTAATATTTTTAGAGGCCAAAAGTGTCCGGTTACTTTGTGGGATGGTTTTGCTATTGACATGTTTGCTTACATGAATGATAAGAAAAGAGAGAAATATGTTGTTATCCTTTGTCATTTTGGTATGGTCAACCTTTACAAAGGTACAATTTAAACTTAATTAGTTTAATTTTTTTTATCTTTAGTAATTTAAACGTTGTATTTATTTATACATTTTAAATTTGACAGTATTTATATTGATCTACTCAAGTTTTTATTTTTAAATTCAGGCAAGCGTGGAGTTGCAAATGGGTTTGAGCTGAGCAGACTTTTTATTGACACTGACATTGAAGAGATTTCCTCTTTTAGGAAGAGGTATAGTTAGTAATATGCATATAAACATTGAATATTATTATTTTATAGTTACATTTAATTTTTACGTTTTAATTTGATCGCATGAATCTGTTTGGGTATGTAGAGAAAATTTCAACTTCATCTTCATCGAATGAGCATGTTGGTTCAAATGTTATCTCAAGTGTTGAAGATGAGTTTCTTAGTAACCCTGATTTCATGCTTATTGGTTTCCTTGGAACGATATCAACGGTGTGTATTTTCTTATAAGTACTCTACATGCTGAGTTTTTTATACTCTTTTCTAAGTGTTATTTTTTTTGTTTGATATTGATAGACAAAGATGGTTTTGATTCTTGCCACAATCACAGCTATATGCACTCATAAACTTTGGTATTACAATGGTTGTAACCACTGTAAGTCAGGTGTGGAGGAAAGATTTGTAACGAAAGAAAATGCGGATGGTTCATTTGATGTTGATCATGCAAAATCGTTGGTTTGTACAAATGATAAATGTGGAGGAGTCGACATCTATTCTATTCCGCGGTTTGAGATTACAGTTTTTTATTTCCTTATACTAAATACTAATATGAACGGTTCATATTAGTAATACTAATGTTTTCATTTGTTTTTAACTTTGATAGGTTCACGATACCTATTAGGGTGCAAGACTCTTCCGGTACTGTGTCTTTGATACTGTTTGATTTCGAAGCTTACAAGATTCTTAACAAATCTGCAAAAGAGTTACTTACAATCCAAGATCAGGTAAAAAATACATGCATTCAGTTGTTTGGCCATGTAGTTAATATAACTTAAAATTAATTTTTATAAAATTCTATGTTCTCAATTATGGAATCATTCTTCTTATTGTAATTTATATTAATTTTGATAAAATCAAGGTTGTTAATTCTAGAGACATACCGAACCCATATCCTGAGATCTTTGACACATTGATTGGAAAGAGGTATGCTTTCATCATAAGTGTTAAAGACTATAACATTGAGCATCAGGTTGAAAACTATGGTATTTCAATGGCCACTAACGATGATGAGATCCTTGCTGCGCTTTCCGCCAAATTCACTCTTAACCAGGTTTAAATCTTCATTATGTGAATCTTTTAATTTTATAGTTATATCTTTTTGAAATAGATTTATACCATTGTGTGTATTTTATGTTATTGTGTATTATGTACTTAAAGCATGAGCAGTCCGAATCGTTGGATGTTCCAGATTCCTGCAGTTTGTCTACTCCTGTTGACCTTATGAAGGTAATATGAGAATTTGTTTATTTGTACTAAATTTTTTGAAACGTTAGTACTTACTGTCTTTTTATATCAGGATGAGATGTCATGCTGTGGTGACAATGTTACCCCTTTATCCCAACCACTGGTAGGCACTAAGAATCCCTCTTCAGATGAAACAAAACGTAAAATTCTTGAAGTGTTCGATGTGGATGATGCATTAGCTTGCTCCTCGACAAAGCGCCGCATCAGTGATGAACTGTGTCAGGATGAAGATGCTGGTGTTTTGACGCTTTTGATTCCAAAGATTGAAAAATAGTTTTTTCAGTATTTTCAGATACATTTACGTGTTGATTTCATATGCTGTTGCCATGTTGAACTTATGGTTTTCGTTTTGTTGCTTTTGGGTGTTTGGTGGGTTATGTTTTGGACTCATTGTGTGGTTTTGAATTCCTGAAAACTTATCTGCTTATTATACTGTTATGTTCTAATATTATAATGACTATGATCTTTCTTTGCATATTATTATCTATATTATTAAATAAATATTGAGATTTCAAATATTCACGTTCATCTTCTACGGCAGCTAATTCGTCTTAATGAAATTTACATAGTAAGTGAAATTATAACTTCTTAACTCATGTATCAGTTGTTAAGTAGCATCACTTAATCCTTAACTCATGTATCAGTTGTTAAGTAGCATCACTTAATCCTTAATCACGATTCTCTATCCACTGACTACTACATCAGCAGTTGTTAACCATTAGTAGTTCACTATCAGTTGTTAAGTACCCTTAGTGTTTTAATCACTAGCAGTGCTTACAAGTTTTTCATCAGCTGTTTCACTTAACAGTAGTTTCACATAACAGTAGTTTCGCTTAACAGTAGTTTCACTTAATAGTATTTTGCTTTATTCATTTTAAATTCATGTTAAATTCATTATTACAATTAAAGCCAACATAAATGCACACTTGCATTATGTTAAACATACATAACGGACACAAAACGTCATACCTAGAAACATAGAAGGATATCCAACTTGGTAGACTTGACAGAACTTACAGACTCGAAAACAAAAGATTGTAACATACAACGAGTTTTCAAATTTCTTTATAATGAAAACTCAAGGAGTGAATGGTGCACTTCGGAATGTAGCTGATAACCCCCTTTTTGGTGTAGCTCTTCGATTTTCCTTGAAATTCCCAAGCTTGGTATTTTCATATCTGCCACTGGGGTTATATTCATTCATATGCACCAAACAGCTTATGTTTTAGCAATTGATCGTTCTGATCAATCACTTCCTTATGTGCATCGCACTAACTTCTAGGAGGTTGTCAAGTATTCTCGCCAATGTTTTCGTAGTTGGTGTTTTGTGTATCTTTACATCCGCAGCCATTCTGTACAATAAAAATATCCATAGTAAGACGGCTGATACAGTACTTTCATAATGCATATAAGTATACATATATGATGAACCCAAGATGAGGAACCCAAAACTCAGTTGATCTGAAATGAAGAAAACACATTCAAATGACCAATACGATGAACCCAAAACATATAGTCTTTAACCAACTTTATATGAGAATCAAAACAACAACCATACCCAAATTTCAACATGAACAGCAGAGACTTAAGAAACTCAGATTTCAACATTAACAGCAGATACTTAAGAAACCTGTCCCTGTTTTAATCGATTGTATATTTTAAACATTTCAAACAAACTATAACACAAAAACAATCTTAGATTAACGCCAAAAACCAAAAAAGCAGTATTAATAAACAGATAAAACCAAAAACATCACAAACAAACCTTTATAATAACCAAAACCCAAACCTCTGTTTTGATACCCGAGCCAAAAACCCACAATAATCAAACAATATTTTCCACAATAATCAAACAATATTTTCACACAAAAGCTGTTACTTTCATACAGTGGTGAAAATGAGATATCATCAAACATCAACTTACATAGGGTTACACAAGCATCTAACAAGAACAGAGGGTAAACCATAGTGTCGATCATGTTTTAGGTATGTGATTTTACCTTGGATTGTTATAACAACAAATGGTTGGTGAGGAGATTCAATGAAGATGAAGATGATGATTGGTGTTCGGAGTAGAGATTTTCAGATATTTTTGAGAAGTGTGATCGGTCTTTAGGGTAATTAAAGGATATTTCACAATTGTCGAACAGTCAACATAGGGAAGTGTGAGGGAGGGACTCAAACTGTTATGAATTTATAAGATCAAGGGCTGAAAAAACCAAAAAATGAATTTAGGGGATCAAGTTGATGTTTCACACATATCACAGGGACGCAAATTGCATTTTTCATTAAAAATAAATATTACTTTTTTCAACATATTTTATAAGTTTTGGGGTGATATCAGCAGATGTTAACCACTGCTCTTCCTTAACACTTAATCCTTAATCGCTGCTTCTGTATCTACTATTTACTGCAGCAGCGGTTGTTAAAAATCTGTAGTTCACTATTATTGGTTAAGTACCATCAGTGTTTTAATCACTAGCAGTGCTTAAAAGTTTTCCATCAGCTGTTTGACTTGACTGTAGTTTGCATTATTAATTCTAAATTCATGGCTTCAAATTACTTTTCTTGGTAAACGAGTTATAGAAGCTCAAGTTATATCTGGTAGGAACTTTGGCACGAGAGTTTTTATTCTAAGGATTAATATGATCCCGTTTGACAAAAAAATACCTTTTCAATTTCAACAAAGACAATTTCCTTTATCAGTTTGTTTTGCTATGACAATTAACAAGTGTCAAGGACAAACGTTATCAAAGGTTGGTCTTTATTTGAAAGATCCTGTCTTCACTCATGGTCAGTTGTATGTTGCATTATCAAGGGTCAAGACCAGAGAAGGTGTTAAAATACTAATACTCGACGCTGTTGGAAAACCAACAAATAAGTAATGTTGTTTACAAAGAAGTTTTTACTAGGTTGTAATCATTGTGAGCAATGTCAAAACCCTGTTTCACCGAAGTCAAGCTACTTATATTAAAAGCTAATTATAATAGATAAAACACTGTTTGAGGAATGTTAAAACGCTGTTTGACCAAAGTCAAACTACTTTTGTTAAAAACACAACCGTCAGTATTTCTTCATCATCATTACACATCAAACATCTATCATCTCTCTTTTCAAAAATCACTTCTCCCCATTCATTTTCTAGGGTTTCAATTTTCTTTTCCTCCATCTTCTACACTTCAATCACCTGAGGTTTGATTATTTTTTCTTCAGCAACTGGTATGTACATTCCTATTGATGAACTTTATATTGTTTAATCTATGTTAATTTAAATCCTATCTTGCTACTAATACAATTTTAAATGTTTATTGCTATACATTCAATAAGGGTTTACTTATGTGTTTGAATTATTTGTTGAGAACATGTTAAAATAATTATTATTTGCAGAAAATTTTTAACTCATACTCTGTTTCTATTAGAAAACCCATCACGACAATTGCTTTTAAATCAGATCAGCAAACTACTGCCCATAGCCAAGAAAGTATAACTTAGCAGATATTTCCTTTGGCAAACATATACCATAGCAGTGGTTTTGAAATTGCCGGTAATTTCAAATTCAAAATGCCTTGGGATATATACTTTGCAATTAATGCACGTTAAGCAATCACTTCTCTCTTATGCTAAAGGCGTCTTATAGGTAAATGAATAGGTTAATTGTAATTATAATAACGTGTTTAATTTTATATTTTTCCCGTGTAAATGCATTAAAAGCCTAATAAGTGTCGCATGATATTCTTTCGTCTGACGATGTATTTAGTCATAGCCTTCTTCATTGGGTATATAAAATAGATTTGGCAGAGGTTTTGATCATTACCATTTTCATCTATATACTCAATCATCTTCAAAAATTTTGTTGACGAGATTTTCACAAGGCTCTTTGCAGGATGGAAAAATTTGGGGTTCAAGTGATTGTTGACGAGATTTTCACAAGGCTTTCTGCAGAAGATATTTGCCGTTTCAAGTGTCTTTCCAAGAATTTTTATAGGGAATTGTCAAGTCATGCATTTCAGATGATGCATGCTCTCCGAAGTGGAGATTCAGTACAAAAGAAACTATTATCCTTTAAAGACACGTCAATTGTCATTGACAACGTAGTTGGTGGTAAGTTGGATGTTGTTAGTAGTAAAACGTTAAGTTTTCCTAACAATGTCCACTCTAGCTTCTTACGTATTCTATCTTCATTTAATGGGTTGTTGTTAGTTTCGAATGAAGGGATTTGCTGTCAGTTGATTCTTTGGAATCCAACTATCAGGCAGTATAAGGTTTTGTGTGATGACTACTTTAATTATAATCATCATCGAAACTCTGATACCGGTGGAATTTATTTTGATCAGTTCAATGATCTCAAAGTGCTGAACATTAGATGTTACCGTAATGTAACTGCTGCTCGTGTTTACTCACGACGTCGTGAGTCATGGACAACAATAAATTTCAGTATCGTAAACAATTATAGTTCAAGTCGTTATTCATGGTCTACTGGAGTTTATGCTGATAAAACCATATATTTTATGGTTTCAAATTATTGGTATCCACTAGGTGAGAGGAACATCGTTTGTTTTGATGTTGTTAGTGAGACTTTCAGAATGCTTCACTTTCCTGAGAGTATTGTAGTCAATCCTTGACAAGGGCATTTTTTGACCATTGCAAAGAGATTGCATTTGATTGTCATTGGAAAGTCTGCTGAGCTAACTGCTGATTTGCTCAGATATGAAGAAGAAGGCTGGAAGAAGATGTTTGTTTTCAATAATCCTCGTGTAGTTGGTTACGTAGATGCACGCCGAAGTACTAATATAATTGAAGACAACAAGTGGTTGATAACAAGCGTCTGGGGGGATATGATTGAAGTTGATCTCACCAACGAACTTCTGAAATACCTCCAACATGTTGACAACTACAATGGTCCGAAAGGAGCTTTACTTATTGAAACTACTGTTTCACCAATAGATTAGGAATTAGAATCCTGTATTTTATTCAATGCTATTATCTGTTTTGACAATTGTATCTTTTATATAATTAGTTGTGTTAAAATTATTAATAATGTTTGTTATTAAAATTAAGTAAATGAATATCGATGTTTGAGAGTGTAAATTCTTGTAATATTGGCAAAGGTCGGTTTAAATGATCAAAGCTTTGTTATTGAGAACAGGTGTTTCAAAATTAAACAGTTGTTGATACATCTGTTGAATTGGGTCAACAGATGGATGAACTTTGTATGTTGTTTAACACTTGTACTTTTTATAAATATTTAGGTTTGAGGGTGTAAAAGCTTGTAATATTGGCAAATGTATGTTTAAATGATCAAAGCTCTGTTATTGGGAACAGATCTTTGAAAATAAAACAGTGGTTGATAAATCTGTTGACTTTGGTCAACAGATTGATGTCCACAGATGTTTGGAACTACTGTTCAGAAAACTGTGGTCGAAACCGCTGTTTGGTTAAAATAGTGGTTTAAAACCACTGTTGGGTTAAAACTGTTTGGTCTTTTAAGGCTTAAACAGATGTTTGGCCTTTTGTATCAGATGTTTCGACTTAAACAGTTGTTTGATCTTAAACACATGTTTGACCTTAAACAGATGTTTTGCCTTAAACAGATGTTCTTATTCTATATCAGATATTTGGACTTAAACAGATGTTTGACCTTCAACAGATGTTTGCCCATAAACAGATGTCTGGCCTTAAACCAAACATCTGTTTAAGCTCAACATCTGTTTGACTATTTGTCAATATCTTATTGACTTTTGGTTAACATCTGTTTCAAATTTGGTCAACATCTTATTTTGTAAAAGAGGTACAAAAACAAAGATTTTTTTGAAAATCCCAAATCACCCTATCATGTAAGTGCATTGATGTAAAAGTGGAAATTTAATTATTCATATGGTCCTGTTGTGGTTTTGTTTGTCCTCTAATATGAGTTCATGATCTAATCTGGTGATTTGAAGTCGTTGTTGAATCGAATGAGATGGTTGATGTAATGCGGTCGTATTAATAACAAATAGTAATTAATTAATCTAAATAACTTTCCCGAGCCCGGGAAGCAATCCCCGGTAAAAACCTAGTATATATATATATATAAGGATGCATTAGGGTTAATCATTCTATTCTCTCTCATCTCTCAGCCTATCTTTGGTCGATGATCATGGCCCATCTGCTATGGAAGAAGTCAGTTCCAGTAGTTCCCCTGCGAGGATTATATATGGCGGATAAGTCAGACAACAGGTAGGTATCGATGTCATAACCACCTTCTTAATTTCTTGACGTATTCTATGATTCTGTAAAGTGTAAACCTAGTGCTAATTCGATCGCAGATTACTCCATAACAAACGATGACCTGAAGGCTCTTTTTGAGGAATGGGCTATTCGCTGTGACAAAGTCTACAAACCGTTGAAGAGAAGGAGCTGAGGTTTTGGTTTTATAAACAAACTTTCGAGATTGTAAAAAAGCACAACATCACCGATGATTCTTCCTTCACGCTAGGACTCGTTGAATCCTCTGATTGGACCCCTGATGAGCTTCAGGCTCGCTACCGCCCTATACGAAGAAGACGACACCCTAAGCCGACAACAAGGTAACTGTTTGTTCGTTTCATAAACTGATTTTCAAAATTTGTTATTATTGTTATTACTGTTTTACAATTTGGGTACTGATTATTATGATTTCAAGCGTCTTGCTGCTGCTGCAGCTGATTGTTATTGTTATTGTTATTGTTATTGTTATTGTTATTCTTATTGTTATTATTATTATTATTATTATTATTATTATTTGACGGATTTGATTTTGTTTGTGTGTTTATTATTATTCTTATGAAATGAAGAATCATCTACTTTAGTTGTGTAGGAGTACCAGTTTCATTAGAAAAATGATGCAACACTTTTTATTGATTTTGATTCACAACTTGACTTTTTTATTTTCTTATTTTTTAGGGAAAATTACAAAAATGATCATTGACGAAAACCACTTTCAATTTTAGCCACCTCACGCAGTGGCGGAGCTTGAGCAAAAGTTTCTAGGGGGCCGTAAAGTCATGGACTGAAACTTTTTTTTCCTATCGTTATGTTCCGGGTCTGGCCGGCTATTCGATTCGGGTCGGGTCAAATAATAATAGTTCCAAATGAAACTAAAAAAAAATCATTTATTCAAAGGAACCGTTCTTATATATAAAAAACTAAATATTGTTTAACAAACAGAAGACCAATATATATACATATATATATATATATATATATATATATATATATATATATATAATGGTACGAGATAAATGAAAACCTGCACGGAAAATTACACCTTAGCCCGACGACATTTAAGATGTAAAGTGATAACAAACTTTACTTTGATTTATATATTGTATAAATATTTAGGGAAAATAATTGGAGGGGCGATCTTATATAATTTTAAAATTTTCGGACGAAAAATCGGAAATTATACACTTTTAACCGAAACATTGGAGGGGGTGGGTGCACCCCCGGGCACTTAATAAGCTACGCCCCTGACCTCACGCGTCCCTGTAACGGCGCATCCTACACGGGATGCGTCCATATGCAACACTTTGTACTCTACACTTTCCCTGCAACACTCCACCTTAAGAGTCAAGTCCAAATAGGTTTTCCACTTACTAACTTTCCCCTTTCCCTATCACATTCCTACAACATCTTCAACACCCTCTCACACTTACAAATTCAACTTGAAGATGATGTAAAGGTCACTAACAACCTTCATCCTGACAACATCTTTGGATGCGGTGGATTTGGGCATGTATACGACAGGGGTGCCGCGAAGGAGAAGACAGCTAGCCAGAGAAGTTTGAGTCGTTGTCGGGGGGAGGGTTGGCAGGTGAGCTGCGACGATGGAGAAGAAAGATGAAGGTTTGGGACTCATTAATGGTTCTAGTTTGAGTCGTTTCCAAAGAAGACGCATCACATCTTCATCTCGATTCAAGTTCTCAGATGCATCCCATGCATTTGGATCCGTGATGCGCCGCTCCAAGGACACGTGAGGTGGCCAAATTTGTAAATAGTTTTGGTCAATGACCATTTTTTGTAATTTTCCTTTTTTTTAATCACTACATAGTAAACAAAACTATAATTTTAATCTTAATTAATAATTAAATTGCTACTCTTGCCCCTAAGTCCAAAATCTTTAAAGAAATAGGAGCTTTTGCTATAGTATATTACATACATACATACATACATACATACATACATACATACATACATACATACATACATACATACATACATACATACATACATACATACATACATACATACATACATACATACATACATACATACATACATACATACATACAAAACCCCTTCTGTTTTAATGTACTACTTCTTACCACTCCACTCACCTTCATCCAGATCACCTTCACCAAATCACCACTATTGTCTTTCTGCAATTTCTCAACATCTTCTCTTCCACCCACACTTCCAGGAATGTAAAAACCTCAATTAATAGTCTTTCTTTTGCACCTTCTTCGATCTCCCAAGGTATGGTGTTCTGTATGGTGTAACTCTCACCCTTGAACCCCACTGTCAGATCGGGGATCGATTATCAATAACAGATGAACATTGTATGCACAGATACTGTGCAGGGACTCAACCAAGAATCGCAGGACGATACACACAAACACAACAATATGATAATATGCATCGTACATGACAAATGAAGGATTCTTTCCTATTTATAGATACATGATGCCTTGGGGAACAAGGCACATAACTAACCGAATTACTTGTTCACCACGTTTTATTTCTACACAATTGACTTTTTATGAACTTTTATAATTGACTTCTAGAAAATCCAGTATTTCTTGATTAATAATATTCTAACAGCCACCATCTCATATGCCTCACTTTAGTGGCATGTCAACTAAACCAATCTTATTGTTAAGATGAAAGGTCAAAATTTGAATAAATAAACAACACACACATATCCAGGTCTCACAAATGTAAATTTACTAACGTATTTTTGGAAGATAATCTTCAAATCTCTTGCTCCTTATACTTGAAAGACACACTTGAAGCTAAAGATATGTGTACCGAACAAGTGCTGGGACATGACGGTTGGAAGATATCGTTTTGAAAGCAGTTATTCCCGCCAAATAACTGCCGGACTAACTGTGCTCTGCACTTGTATATATATGTATTTGCCGGCAATTATAACCAGTACCAAGATATTCTATTCAATATCCTTCATTCTCGTATATACAATTTCTCTGCGTGTGTATTGTTAATTATCTGCTTGATCAATATGAATTCATCAAACGAATTCGGTGAATCAAGTTCTGTTAATAACATTCATGATGATGTCAAACTTCCGCTGCCAACATGTGATATGAGAGCCGCGGTGAATTATGATGAAGATGGGCTCTATTAGTCTGTAACTGTTTTACCCTGCAAGCATTGTTCCGACGAAAAGAAGGAACGACATATGACAAATTCAATTCAGAGAAGGTGTTACTACTGCAACCAACCCTGTCATCAAATCGCTTCTTGCAAGACAAAGGAGAACGATGAAGCAACACTTTTGATCCGACAGGCCATTAGCACCGACATTCAAAAGCAAGAGGAAAATGAAGTTCAAAGCATGGAATTCATCGTTAACGGTACAGAAGGAGGCCTCTGGTCTGAAATCTGATATGTAAGCACAAGTTTCAAACATCATTACGCTGGTAACTTAGATGTATTCAAGAGAATCAAAAATATGTTCGGTGTTGAAACAAAAACCGGTGAAAATAATTTCTTTTTTATAAGAGGGATAGGGGCCGTGGATGTAGTATCTGGAAATGAGAAATTTCGAATTCAGAGTGTGTATTACACTCCTGGTGATTCAAGGATACACGGTACAATTCAGTGGTGAAAAATGCAAGATTTTTTCCACTTTTAGTGTACCTATTGTGAACAGAAAGAATAATACAACCGGTTTAACAAGAGAGGATGAAATTGGATCAAGAGAAAAACAATCAATAATAAATAGGGAATCAGATCATGAAGCATACAAATCTGATTACTTGAATGATTATTTCGAGAAACTGAATCTATCTTCCAATGAACCCGATTGGAACATAATGATTCTGCATGCAATGAAGTTCAATGAATTCCAAGACTGCAAGGCTCTTTTAGAAATGTTAGAAGACATTGATTATGTGAGGAAATATAGGTATGAATTAGAAGTTAAGTTCGAAGAAATGATAGACTGGTTCTTTAAAATAAGGTTGGGAATTACAACAAGACCAATACCTGCATACATGAGTGATAATCGGAAGGTAAATTTACTTGAACTGTACGTGATAGTGAAAAGAGAAGGAGGCCATAGGAATGTAACTTTGAATAATCTATGGGCACTAGTTTCAAAAGACATGGGGCATGACTATCAAGATGGAGATTTTATGAGAATTATGTATGCAATGTACTTAGATGTTCTCATATATTACTACAAGTTCAAGACGACTCAAGAAAATGTTAGAGATGCCAAAACAGTGAACAAGGGAGACTTCAACGACCAAGGAGAAGGCTACTCAGGAACAAGAGGTGAAGCTGCTGTTAAGGGAAGAAGATCGATGAGCGATGGATGCATACCGGAAGAAGAAGGAGAGCACTATGCTCTGTTTGCTGGGAACGACTGGACAGGAATGAAGAAGGCTCAAAAACGACGAAGATTCGATTTCAGACAAGCTGAAAAGGCTGTAAATGAAGCCAATCGAAGCGTTCTCATGCACTCTCGTAAATATAATCCAGTTTAGGGGAGAGTGTTAGAATATAAACTTGATTATATTTATATATTATGTATATTAGAGTGATGTAACGCTATAATACTTATGTTTATATTCGTATGTGTACCGAACAAGTGCTGGGACATGACGGTTGGAAGATATCGTTTTGAAAGCAGTTATTCCCGCCAAATAACTGCTGGACTAACTGTCCTCTGCACTTGTATATATATGTATTTGCCGTCAATTATAACCGGTACCAAGATATTCTATTCAATATCCTTCATTCTCGTATATACAATTTCTCTTCGTGTGTATTGTTAATTATCTACTTGATCAATATGAATTCATCAAACGAATTCGGTGAATCAAGTTCTGTTAATAACATTCATGATGATGTCAAACTTCCGCTGCCAACACACCTACGACTAAAGACAACCTATATAGCACAAGGAAAGATACGAAGCCAACCAAGAACAATTAAATATATACGCCCTTTATATACCAATAGCCTTTATCCGGCGTCTCCAAGGATATCTCATGGATGCGATATTTCATTTTTAAGCCCTCATGACGCATTTAAGTGTAATGAACTTAAATCTGTACAAATGAGTATCATTCATTTGAAATCCCGGTCATTATCAGTTATAATTGAATCCAAACAGTTGGAGCTTGTTGACCTTTGCAGCTCCTAGCATTGTGGCTACAATGCTTGCATTTTTTTATTTCTATTTTTTGTAGTTCTCCAGTCTATTGAGGAATATCTATATATAGTAAGAGCATCCACAATAGAATGTATTTGTATGTTTTTAAAGAGAGAGAAAGATGAGGTGGAGGAAAGAGAGTATGAATGTGTATGCGAGAAAGAATGAGGAAAAATGAGGTATGTGAGTGTAAGAGCATCCCAATAAGGGATGTTTTTTCATATTTTTTCTAATGCCAAGGTGGCACTTGCCCAACCAATCCCCATCTTTCTCTCACTTGCCCCTCTCACAAACACATTTCTTCTCTCTCTCCTCTCTTCTCTCTCCTCTCTCCTCTCTACACTCACATAACTTTTCTCTCTCCATTTTTTCTCATTCTTCACTACAAACATCTCTACACCCTCTCTCCTCCACATCACTCCCTCTCTCCTTCACATCACTTTCTCTCTCCCTAAAAACACCAACAAATCCTCCTATTGTGGATGCTCTAAGGGAGGAGAGAGGAGAGAGAAGTTATGTTTTTAAGTGGTGTGAGTAGGGCAAGTAAGAGAAACTATTCTATTGGTTGGGCAAAGGCCATGTGGCAACTAAAAACATCCCCCAAATACATATCTATTGGTGATGCTCTAAGACAACATCCAAACTTAAATTTACCTCTCATCCATTTTAAATCCCAGTCGTCACTTATAACATAGGAAAAAAAATCACAGCAATTGTTCCAGGTTTCTCTCTCGCAGTGATCACATTTTAGAATGAACGCTTTAAGATATTATGGGATAGCAAAAGAAAAAGATTTACTAAAGAAGTGAGTGGATAGATACAAATTTAACCGCACATATATTATTTTTAACTACGTTTAAACTGCAACTCTTAGCTAGGAATAATGAATTACAAGTTTAAAATTTGCAGTATATATACTTTTTTAGTTTTTGTTTTGGCATTTTCATTGATTATTCAGTCTAATTATCTATCGTATTTTTCAATATATATTTTTTAATATGAATATGTCTGTATTTCTTTGTGGAACCCATATGTATTTATTTTACATACCCAAGGGTGTCTAAAGCTTTTCGGGGACACAAAGCGTATGACAAAATTGTGGCCCTTTTTGTTAAAGACAATAGCTCTTGATGTTATGACCTATCATCTATGTGTGTATGCATAATTAACATTAGCCGTGTCGTTTGGGTTGTTTGTAGCGGCTGTTTGTCAACCCACCAACGCCAGTTCAATCCTCAATTGTTGATATCATTTTTTCCCTTTTAACAGTTTTGTTTATTTGGTGATGAACGTAAGAAATAAATTATATGATTACTAATATGTAGATCTAACCGGGTTTCATGTTGCATCCCCGGTATGCGTTAAAAATCGAAACCGAAAATGGTGCCCAGTTTCCTTTACGATTGAAGCCAGTAAAGTAATTGTTAATTACATATATCTAGATGATCGAGTGGTGGGAAAGTTTGTTTTTGCATAATATGTTACGATCTCCAAACTAATCGGCGTATTCGGAGTGCGTAATCTCGATCTTTAGTGCATATAAATTCCTTAATGGTTTTTTTTCTTAGGCGGAAGGGTGTGGGGTCTTGGTTGGAACACGATTTATCACGTAGGAACATGAATTGAAGGCTACCCCGCACCCCCCACACACACACAATGATTCATGGTAGTTGGCGTTGTTGGTGCACTTGTGTCTGTACTTTGTCTGTATTTTGTCTTGTTACAGAACGATGTCTTTGTTAGTCCTGTAAGTTTGACCAAGTCAACCATCCTCCGGTTTGACTTGGCCAAACAGTCAACACTTTGGTTGTAATGTGTTTGAGTCGAAGGATGGTCATCGAAGGATCACTTATATCCTTCGATGATGATGAGCTCGAAAGATGGACCTTCGATGGATGGACCACGAAAGATCACATCCTTCGTGGTACATGTTGATCGTTCGAGCTGTTCCTGGTCGATAGATGATCCTTCGATCATGCTATCTGATCCTTCGACCGGACCTACTGTGTTTGGGTATAAATACCCGTGTGTTGTGTTCATTTCGACAGATGACAGTTAGCAGAGAACACACACACACTTAGAGAGTTTACAGGACTGATTTGTAAACATTGAGCTGTAACCGGACCTTTCATACGTTTAATACAAGTGGTGTTAATCGTTGAGTCTTGTGTGTTGATTATTTGCGTGTTCTATCTCGGTTTGCTATCTCGGTTGGATTCCGCACAACCGGGTTGGTTTGTACACAAGGATTAGGCGACTAGATCCTCCCCTAGCCGGACCTACAAGTGGTATCAGAGCCTTGGCTCTTCTCCTTGTTAAAACCGAGGTGTTTTCGGGCTGTTTTTCGGGTTTACAAAGTTTATATTTTCTGGAAAACCGGGCTGTTTTTGCTTGGTGTTTTGTTGAAAACCTTGTTGTTCATCATGTTCTCATGTTAGTTTTTGGTTTTCATTAAACATTTTAGCAAAATCTTGTGTTTGGTAGTTTAACTTTCACCGAAAATTTATAAGTGTTCTTCATAAAACTACACTTTTGATCTTATAATTTGAATATTCAACTTGTTTGTGCATTGAAAAGTGTAATCTCATTAAAATATTGGGATCCTTACCTGGTTGGTGAAAGCCTGCATTTTCAGACCTGAAAGATATGGTCTGAACATACTTTCTGCCGAAAGTTCTCACCAACCCGTCAACTTTTCACCAACCTGTCACCCTTTGTCAACTGTGTCAGAGCAAGTTCGAAAGATATCCTTCGAAGTCGAAAGATCATCTTTCGACCAAAGGAGGTTCGACAGATAGTTATCCTTCGAGCATCCTTCGAAGTGTGAGACTTATCCTTCGTTCCAAGGAATATTTTCGAAACATATATCCTTCGGCCTACAGTTCTTTATCGAAAGACCAGGATCCTTCGATTGGGGAGTCTTTCGAAGTCATCTTTCGTGTTCATCTTTCGGTCTACAGTACTTTTTCGAAAGATAAGGATCCTTCGGTTGGAGAATCTTTCGAAAAACATTGTTCGAAACTCAACAGTGATCTTTCGAACCCTGTTGATCTTTCGAACAGGTGTTGATCTTTCGATCATTAGTCTGTTTGTGTTTAACAGTTTGTGTTTTTCAAGTCTTTCGACAGGTATCCTTCGGCTGATCAAAAATGAATTCGATGTGGGGTGTTCCGGTAAATGCAGAAATGTATTTTGGTACTCCAGCTCCGGATTCGGGTTCGCAAGCTAATGCTACATCTACCGGTCAATGGGCATTTGTATCAAATCAAGCTCCAAGTGTTCAAAGCATTTTGCTAAGCGAAAGTGAAACAGGAAGTTTGAATAGGCCTCCAAAGTTGATGCACTTAAGTGAATATCCAGGATGGTTTGGTAGATTTCATACATACGTTCTTGGTCAGAATACAGAGTTGTGGTTGCGGTTCATCACAGATTTTGATCAAACAATAGAGGTTGCTGCATCATCTGCGGCTACGTTTGCAGATCTTACAGAAGATCAAAAGAAGATCTATGATTTGGAAAAGAAGGCATACGCCATTCTTACTCAGGCGTTGAGCAAAGATATTTATCATCAATTCGTCAGTTATAAGACAACGAAGAGGTTGTGGGACGCATTGAAAACAAGAGGCGTAGGAAATGAAGCGACAGGCCAATTGAGAAAAGAACTGCTGAAGAAAGAGTTTGATGGTTTTATTTGTATGCAGAATGAATCTCTAGGAGATTTGACAAGTCGATTTACTCATTTGCTAACTGAATTGGCAAATACTGGGGTGGTAACGACTTCAGCAGAGATAGTGAAGAAGTTTGCAGATGCACTGCCACCTCAATGGAATAATTTCTTAGAAATTATGAGGTACAATGGCACTTTGGATACAACAAGCTTCAGTGATTTTGCTCAACTCCTGGAAAACAAGAATCAGGAAGAAACTCTCAAGGCAAAAAGAGTTGCAGTGCCACAAAATCCTGAGATTTATTATGGAACTTCTAGCACTTCTACAAAACCATCTTCACACGCTCCAATTCAAACAGCATTTGTGTCTAGCACGAGCTTGTATGGCACTCCTCCTCCAACAACAGATATGTTTGGAAATCTGCTTAATCCAGCTCCTCAACCAGCACCACAACAGCAACAGCAAATCAGAACAACTGATATATTCGGAAATCCACTTCCTCCTCAACAGCAACAGCAAGCTTGTTATGGAAGTACATCATCTGCTGGTCAACAATCAAAGCCAAATACAGTACGGCTCGACACCTCAAGCTTTTCTAAAGTCAGTGTTGAAGTAGCAAAAGAACATATGGAGCTGCTAAACACTGTGGTGAGCGCATACTGTGGATTAGTGGAGGGTCAGATTGGTAATATTAATCTGACACAAGAAGACTATCAGCAGATTGATAAAGAGGAGATGGAGATGATGGATATTAAGTGGGCCTTTGCCAGTGCTGTTAGGCGAGCAAAGGATTTCATGGAAAGAACAGGCCGAACCAGCTTGGAAAGCAAGAAAGATACCAAGTATGGGTTTGATAAGCAGGCCGTCAAGTGCTTCAATTGTGGTGAACGTGGTCATTTTAAAAGGGAATGTACAAGGCCATCTCAACATGGGAACCAGAATCCCTTCAGAGGTCAAGGAAACAGGGCTAATCAGAACCAAGCGAGGAACAATGATCGCACACTGGTGCCTGTCAACAACCAGAATCAACCAGGACCATCTAATGCCAATCAGGCACTAGTGGTTCAGGTGGACGAAGGTTGTGATTGGTCAATCCAGTTGGGAAACGATGGACCAGATGGAACAGCTTGTTTTGCTGAAGTGGTTAATGATCTTAAACACGCCAGTGGTGGAGAATCTTCCACCAATGGTAGTGAATCTTCTGAAGATGAAGACTCCTCCGGTTATAGTGGAAGTTCAGATGAAGAGTCATCCGCTTCAGGGAATGATCAGGAAGATGACACATCAGCTGCGTCAGTCGATGCTAATATTGATGAGCTATTGGAGGAAGCTGCAGCAGGAATTCAAAGAAGATCTATTTTGGTGGATCAAGCTGCTTATTCTTCGTCTTCTCTCCATTCAGCCTTTATGGCGAATGTCGACAGTTCATCAAGTCAGGTATGTGTCGATGAACCCACTTCTGTTAGCTGTGATAATTGTGATAGATTGCATGCTAGATGTGCTGATTTGGAAGCAAACATGTCTGAGTTGCAAGGCAAACACGATGCTTTACAAGCTAGTTTGTTTGAATTGCAAGACAAACATGTTTTAGTGAATGATAAGTGGTGTGAATTGCAAAGCAAGCATGAGACTTTGCAAGAGAAATATGATGTGACATTTATTCACAATCAGAAATTGACAGTTGATCTTTCTAAGTGCACTGAAGCCAACATGTTTTATGAAAACCATGAAAAAGGATTTAAGTCAATGATTGAAACGTTAAAGAAAGATAAAATAGAGTTGACTAAAATGGTTTCCAGAAAACAAACTGACATTAATTTGTATATAACTCGTCTTGAGGTAATGCAAAAAGAAATGGCTTGTGTTAAAACAGAAAGTGAGGCGATCCGACTCAAGTTAGACAGTTATTTGAGTTCTAGCTATGTGTTGGATCACATCATTGATGTACAGAAAGAGAAAAAGGATGTCACATGCATAGGTTATAAGAAATGTCCACCACCCGTGAGAAACAACTTTGATGCACTGCCTGATGAGGAGTATATAACTCATTTTGAACCCTCTGTTCCTTTGGACGTTGAGGAATTTGCTACAGGACTCGGATACAAGAAAGAAGTATCGTCAGATTCAGATGTGTCAGCAGATACCTTTGTAACTGCTGAACCGAATCAGGATCCTCCAGTTGTGATTGAGGATACTGATTCTTCTGATGATGAGTCTGATGATACCGATTCAGCAAAGTCTGATGCGGTGATAAAAGATGAGGACATACCTCTTGAGAATCACATTCTGTGTGATCCTCCAGCAAAACCCGCTAAGACTATTGCAACTGAGTCCTCGTCTGAGAAAGAGTCGGAGAGTGTGGATTTGCTGTACACTCTTGTTGGTGATGATAAAATCTATTCAGACAAAGATTTTCCTATTAAAAATGTTAATCAATCTTTAATCAGTAAAGTCTTTGAAAATTCTACAAGTAAGTTTTTGGGAAAGACAGGACCACATGTTACAGTCACACAGTGTCCTCCTATCCCAAAGGCTGAAGTTAGAAAACAGTTTGGGAACAAGAAATTACCAACAGTGCCAAAACAGCAAAACCATACCAAAACAAATGGTAAGGCACCGACTCAAAATCAAAAGAAGCCGAATCAGAAGAAGAAGAAGAATGTGAACTTTGTGAAGTCGAAGGGAACGGACAAAATTGAAAGGTTTGCAAATCAATCTAACTTAGATTTTGTCCAGAAAGTAACAGTAATGAAAAGGAATGAACCGAATAGTTCAAAACCTAGTACCTCGAGATCACAAAGTTCATCATCGGCAAGACGATCACATGATACTTCGGGGTTTGTTGAACGAAGATCATGTTTTGAATGTGGAACAATCGGGCATATTGTTCGAAATTGCCCGTATCTTCATAAGTTGAAAGCAAAGGTTGATGATCCCCGTGGCCCAACTGACCGCAAGCAATCTGTTTCTGTAAAGCAAGATCCTCGACTCATAAGAGAAAGGGAAAAGAAACAGAAACGCCAACAGGTCAAGAAAATTGAAAAGGCGATTAAAAATGATGTGGTTCAAAAACAATTTGTTCCAGTTAAACCAGAAAGTTCAAAAACTTCAAACAATCACGAAGTTAAATTTTCAAACAATCAAACTGGTAAAACTCAACAGACCTGGAAACCAAAATCTGTTATTGAATCAGGGGGACCATCAAAATTTCCGAATCATCAAAAAGTGGAAGTTATTGTTGTTGATAAAAATGGAAGACCCAAGACCACAATGGCTTGGGTCCCCATCTCCAACTAATCAATTGAGTTTATGTGCAGGGTGTTCCAGGAGGAACTATCAGTAGTCATTCGATTGTTGATAGTGGGGCATCCAGGCACATGACAGGCGACATGAAGCTTCTCTACGACGTCAAATCTATTAGAGGAGGTTATGTTGCTTTTGCTGGAGATAAGGGCGGATACATTACTGGTGAAGGAATGATTTCCAACGGGGTTGTTAGCTTTGACAAGATCAACTTTGTGCAACAACTTGATCACAATCTTCTTAGTGTTTCTCAAATTTGTGACAAGCAGTTCTCAGTACACTTTGATGCTAATGGATGTTATGTGCTGAAACCCGGCTTCAAAATTCCAAAAGAATGGATTCTCTTGTCGGCTCCAAGGATAAATGATCTGTATGTCCTTGATATGAGCCAAGCTATCACAACGTCTGCACAAGCAACTTGTTTCGTTTCCAAAGCCACAGAAAAAGACACAATCTCTTGGCACAAACGAATGGGTCACATTCACTTACGCAAAATGAATCATTTGGTTTCAAATGAATTGGTGAATGGTGTTCCTCTTAAAAATTTCCATCTTCAAGACGTCTGTGTTTCGTGCCAAAAAGGAAAACAAACGAAGAAGCGACACCCTACAAAGAAAGTCAACACGGTGGCTGTTCCTCTTGAACGTTTGCACATGGATTTGTTCAGTCCTGTCAAACACAAAAGCATTAGGAATGATCAATATTGCCTCGTGATTACTGATGATTATTCAAGATTTTCTTGGGTAGCGTTCATGGCACACAAGAGTGAAACCTTCGGTATTATCAAAAACTTGATCATTCAGATTGAGAATCTTTACAACTTGAAGGTTAGGCGGATACGTAGCGACAATGGTACTGAATTCAAAAATCATGCCATGGCGGAGTTTTGCACTTCAAAAGGTATTCTTCACGAATTTAGTGCAGCTTATACTCCTCAACAGAATGGCGTCGCTGAACGTAAGAACCGCACATTGATCGAGACTGCTAGGACTATGTTGGTAGAGTCGCAGCTACCCATTCCATTCTGGACTGAAGCTGTGTCTTCTGCATGCTATACGTTGAACCGAGTCCTTACAGTCAAAAGGCACAACAAGACCTGCTTTGAGCTTATCAACAAACGGAAACCAGACTTGTCTTATCTTGAACCGTTTGGAGCTCCATGCACAATTATCGATCCTAATGGAAAGTTTGGGGCTAGAGCCATTGAGGGATACTTTCTTGGGTATTCCACCCCTAACTTAAGAGTCTGGAATCTAGAGACTAAAAGGGTCGAGGAATGGTCTGAAGTCAGAGTACAAAGGCACACTTTACCAGTTAGAAATCCTGGTCAGCCTTGGATGTTTGAGTACGATGACTTTTTCAATTCGATCAATGTTGAAGCCGTTGAAGAAAATGCTGCGGCAAGGATGTTTTTCGAGAGTGACAACGCAACAGATTCACCGTTGGTTCGTCCCATTATTGTCAATCAAGAACCATCTTCAGTGAACAATAATGCTCTCGACAATGAGGATTTTCAAGATGCTACCGAATTGAACGAATCTTCAGAGGATGATGAATTTCTAGATGCAGATCAAGAAGCTCCAACAGCAGTTCATGGTATTTCAGAGGGTACACCTCCAGTGGATGTCCCTAGAACAGCTGAAGCTACTGCATCATCCTCTTCGTCAATTCCGGGCCTTGAATTGATTGTTGATCTCAATCTCAACAATCTGGGTACAAATATTCCAGTTCAAGATAATCCAGAAACAAGGATTCATAATACCCATCCTCAACAAAACATCATCGGAAATGTACAAAGTGGCGTTCAAACAAGAAACATGTTGCGAAACAACAACAATGCAGGCTTGTATGCAACTATCCGAGAATCTGGTCAACAGAATGATTGGTCTTTCGCGTGTTATGTCTCACAGGAAGAACCAAGAACTTGGAAAGATGCATTGAAAGATAGCTCATGGGTTGAAGCGATGCAGGAAGAACTGCAGCAATTCCAGAAGCTTGGTGTCTGGAAACTCGTAGAGAAACCTGCTGGTTACAAGAAGATTGGTACCCGTTGGGTGTTTAAATGCAAAAAGGATGACCGTGGGATCGTTATCCGAAACAAAGCAAGGCTAGTCGTTCAAGGTTTTCGTCAGATTGAAGGAATCGACTACAACGAAGTGTATGCACCTGTTGCACGTCTAGAAGCCATTCGGATCTTTCTGGCTTATGCCTCATTCAAAGGTTTCAAGGTATACCAGATGGACGTGAAAAGTGCATTCTTACATGGTGTGGTAGAAGAAGAGGTGTACGTCGAACAGCCTCCAGGTTTTGAAGATCCTATCCATCCCGATCGGGTTTGGTTGCTCAACAAAGCTCTATATGGTCTACATCAAGCACCGCGAGCTTGGTACGCAACCTTATCTAATTATCTGCTGGAGAACGGTTTTCGCAGAGGTCTTATCGATTGTACTCTTTTCATCAAAGAACAAGATGGAGATCTTCTACTGGTACAGGTATACGTTGATGATATTATATTTGGTTCTACTAACGATGTTTTGTGTAGGGATTTCGAGCGTGTAATGCAGGATAAATTCGAGATGAGTGCTATGGGGGAAATGACTTTCTTTTTGGGCCTACAAGTACAACAAACTGAGTCTGGGATCTTCATCCATCAGACTAAATATGTTGGTGACATCTTGAGCCGGTTCCAGATGTCTGATGCAACGCCCATTGGTACCCCATTGCCACAAAATCACGGAATTACTCCAGACTTGAAGGGTCAAGATGTTAGCCCCTCATACTACCGCGCGATGATCGGATCTCTTATGTACCTCACAGCATCAAGACCAGATATAATGTACCCAACGTGCCTGCTTGCCAGATATCAAGTGAACCCGAAGGCCTCACATCTTGCAGCTGTAAAAAGGATTTTTCGTTATTTTAAGGGTTACCCTGACACCGGTCTGTGGTACCCTAGGGATAATAACTTTGACTTGATCGCATTCAGTGATTCTGATTTTGGCGGATGCAAAATCGACGGCAAATCCACAACGGCTGGATGTCAGTTTTTGGGAAATCGCCTAGTCACATGGCAATGCAAGAAGCAGACGTGTGTAGCTACATCAACATGCGAAGCTGAATACATTGCTGCCTCAAGTTGTTGCTCCCAAGTCCTATGGATCCAACAACAAATGCGTGACTACGGTTTTGAATTCCTAACTACTCCTATTTACGTTGATAATTCTGCTGCATTACAGATCACTAAAAATCCTGTGCAGCATTCAAAGACTAAGCACATCGACATTAAGTGTCACTTCATACGTGATTGCTTTGAGAAAAGGCTAATCGATGTTGCTTATGTCCACACCGATGACCAACGTGCCGACCTTTTTACCAAAGCTTTTGACAAATCAAGATTTGACTATTTATTACTGGTAAACGGCATTAAGGTCAAGCAAGAGTAAAACCAACATCGGAAAATCATTTTTGTAAATACCTTTGTGTTTTAAATTTGTCTTAGTTTATTGATTTTAGGGGGAGTAAATCCAAAAATTTGAAAATCCAAAAACATTGAAAAATTTCAAAAACACAAAAACAATAGAAAAACAAAAATGAGTTTCCTGGCGAGCAAAAGAGAAAATGATAGTACATCAGTGGTCTGTCTAAACCTCTTTAAACCTAATCTGAAAAGCGATAAGCAGCTCTATATAAGATGTATCGGTAGGCTCACAATCATTTTAAAGTGTGCAGGGTGATATAAACTTAAATCGACTGAAGACTGGGTGGGAACCATTCATTGGCATATGGTCTTAGTACCGAAATTTCGTTTGAGAGATTGCCGAGGTTCTGATATATTCGGTCTTTATGCTGTTTATCATCTGGGTATCATGGTTGCATCTTTTACCGAAAAATAACGGGGACGCAAGTCTAGATCTTCCATGATACTATACATACGTGTACATATTGCATACGACCTCAATAAGTGATCAACAATCACATGTCCAAACAAAATAAGTGATAAAATATCACAAATTCTTTCCGGGTGTCAAGTTCGTCTCTCTGCTGTACGAAAGTACTGACCTGTTCACGGACTTGCTCCTGTGCCCTCATGCATCGAAAATCAAGTTCCTCATCAATAAGTGATTATATCACATAGGGCTTGTTTTCAAATTCAAAATAAGTGAGAATCTCACATCATATACGGTCAAACAGATGATAATCGGTATACTCACCGGTAAGATGAACCCTCGTGCATACCTTGATACGGGAATGTGTCGTGATGTGGATGAACACCGGTCGGTAAGTATAAATCATACCTTAACGTATCCCCTCGCCATGATTACATCTGATAAGTTGAGCTTAAGTGGACAACAATACCGATAATTGTTATAGGATGCTTATCTTAATGTTAACTAATTGAACAATAAAGAGAGTGTTTTGACATGACCGTACACTGATATGATTCTCTTACCCTCGAAACTCACAAAAAGAATGTCTGTATATATTTATTCACTGCTTTCAGTCTTTACGTTTGAAATATTCAAAAATACCAAAAAGAATTTATGTGTGTTTTGATATAAACTTTAGAAAAGCCAAAAAGATTTCATTTCTATCTTATTTTCGATCGTACGTTGTTGGAGCTCGAGTCTTCGTTACCTGAAACCTGAACGAAAACCGAAAACGACTAAATCTTCATAAACGGTCGAAATTTGCAAGTGTTGAAAGTCGAAATTGAAATTGACAAATTTATTAAACTTTCAAACTGTCGGATGGTGTTTGTTTAAACAATGGTCACACGTGTGTCGTTTGTTTATGTTTACTATATTCCAAGCGGTTGTTCTCATTACGCGTTTAGATTTCTTGCATGTGCAGATTCTAAAGGCTAGGAGAACATGGTCGATGACAAGCTTCGGAATGAAGACACGACGTGAAGGCACTCAAATGATGAAGATGATCGAGTTGCCGCTGACCATCATCAACACCACAAGGATCTCACTTCATAAAGATAAAGACTTTCACGAGCATAACTCAAGGGGGAGCTTATGTTAAGGGGGAGTTTGTCAACACACTTCCTACATAAAACGGGGAGTTTGTTGGTACACTTTCTGCTTTCAAGACGTGAAGACTTTAAAGATCCTCCGACATTGAAGACGTGAAGAGACGTCAAAGACTTGAAGACACGAGAGACTTAAAAGAATGAAGATCAAGACAAAACTATCTCAAAGATCGAGACAAAGCTACAGCCAAGGGGGAGTTTGTTGGTGCACTTGTGTCTGTACTTTGTCTGTATTTTGTCTTGTTACAGAACGATGTCTTTGTTAGTCCTGTAAGTTTGACCAAGTCAACCATCCTCCGGTTTGACTTGGCCAAACAGTCAACACTTTGGTTGTAATGTGTTTGAGTCGAAGGATGGTCATCGAAGGATCACTTATATCCTTCGATGATGATGAGCTCGAAAGATGGACCTTCGATGGATGGACCACGAAAGATCACATCCTTCGTGGTACATGTTGATCGTTCGAGCTGTTCCTGGTCGATAGATGATCCTTCGATCATGCTATCTGATCCTTCGACCGGACCTGCTGTGTTTGGGTATAAATACCCGTGTGTTGTGTTCATTTCGACAGATGACAGTTAGCAGAGAACACACACACACTTAGAGAGTTTACAGGACTGATTTGTAAACATTGAGCTGTAACCGGACCTTTCATACGTTTAATACAAGTGGTGTTAATCGTTGAGTCTTGTGTGTTGATTATTTGCGTGTTCTATCTCGGTTTGCTATCTCGGTTGGATTCCGCACAACCGGGTTGGTTTGTACACAAGGATTAGGCGACTAGATCCTCCCCTAGCCGGACCTACAGGCGTGAATTGAACCTTGATTACCACGGGCCACCTTTTACATTTTCTTAGATTTTGACACTTTAAAGAATAAATTAAAAAAATAAAGGGGATAGTGGTTTGAGTCAAGACCACACACACCCTTAGGGTAGTGGTTTTGGATGGTGGATTAGAGGTGGGTGACATGGCGCCAAATGTGGAGGGTCATTACCACATTTTTAGCCTTATAAATGATTTCTAATGGTTTACGCTTTGATTATTATTTCATCTTTTCGATTCTTTTACATTATGATTGTGTGGTGTGAAACTTTATAACATTCTTTTACGTTTTGATTTTGATTCTTTTACGATAGGATCAATTGGTTTTCCTTTTACGATTTGTTCATTATTATTATTATTGTCTATGAAATGATAAAACAAGGATTCAAAGAATCCATTAAACCATGGTATCTTTGTTCAAGAATCTTGATGATTTGTAAATCTTTCAAATTAAGTATTTTGATTAAGAGATTTTGATTGATTTGTTTCAGTAAAACTAAAACTAAGAAATTCTTTTTCTATGTTTTCTAAGTTGCGGTAAACGATGAACTGACGGATTCCGATCAATATTTCATTGGGCTCTTTTTGAGTCGAGTCATAGATCAAATAATTCTTTGGTTAGTATGATTATGATCAGTACAGATTATTTCGAAATATGTGCAGAATGATGAACAATAGGTGTTTGAATTAGCATGATTAACAAACGGGAACCGAAACGCGCATCATCACCTACATAAGACAACCGCTAGTTGGTTCTTTTTATTGAAGTTTTCGAATCTTCTTTTCTTTTTTGGCAGTGTTATGAATGATGCATTCTGTACTTGGTGAGTAATTCATTTTTTCTCACTATCATAAGGTAACTAAAGTGCTTTTATTGTCCCTTTAGTTTCATCCTCAAATGCATCCTGCTCTCTATCATTACTGATGTCTAGTATTCTAAGGGCGTGGTGACACGTAAACGCGGATGTGACACGTAAACGCGGATGCCAAAGGAAACACCGACGCCAAAATTCAAGGGTGTGGTGACACGTAAACGCGGATGCCAAAATTCGTGAAATTTAAACAATTGACGAGGATTTGAAGTTTGATTTGTTTGATGATGAGATTGTTGGCAAAAATGGTAGGGGTGAATCAATAACTGAATGCAAATTAGAGATAGTGTTGCTTATAATTTATTCAATCATAGGCGTGGTCTAATTTTGTTTCTTCATGCAGCATGAATAGTCTGATTTGAGGTGTTAACAAATAATTCAAGTGTAATGGAAAGATGGACATTTCATTATTCAATAAAAATCATTCTTAATATGATCATACAACCATTAAAAAGTTCACACATACGTACATACATTAATAACCCTACAAAAAGTAACTTGGATTGCCTCTATAGAATGAAAAGTCATGACGTTTAAAAAACCACACATACCCCTTTCCATTTCCTACAATTAGTAACTTAAGATGCCTTTAGCAAGCCATCGCATCACTTCATCACTAGGCACCGATTCATTCAATTACTCACCGTTCGCATCATCTCACCGTGCATCGTTTGCATTATTCCACTGTTAAATGGTTGGCATTAAAACCACATCATTTGCATTATCCCACCGTTTGCAAGATTGACACTATAAGAATGGAAGGCCTTTAGCGGCAACACCATTAGTGGCGACAGGCCTAATGTCGCCGCTATTAGTTGATCCGCGTCACAGACCCTGAGACCAAACCCCAGCCATTGATCAAAATCCTGATCTAACGGTTGGGGATTTAACAGGTATTAGCGGCGACCATTCTTGTAGTGTGAGAACATAAAAATATTATTTTAACTAACCTTACAATGTTTCCATTATCCCACCGTTTGAAATTAACGTTTCCTCCATTTTCTACTCTAAATAATTTATATATGTACCCTAACAATTATTAAATTATTATAATCTGCCACATATTTTTCACATATACCAATATACCATATTAATAATCATACTATTTTTTACACCATTTACTATTTGAAGGAATTTGGGCGATGCAATACTCGGAACCGGCGGACATGGCAAATTGCTGTAACAGGTATGTTATTCATGTTTTCCATTATGTTTAAACAGAACTGATCAACATGTGGTATCAGAGCATATGTTGATAAATCAGTTCTGTTTTCGTATCCATTATTCTGGGGATTGAAATCTGGAAAACATAAATTTTTAAAAGTCTTAAAACAGCCTGTTTCGAGTCCTTCAGTAATTGTGTCGAAATCACTGTTTTCGGAAGATGTTGTTTAATATATTGACTCGAAACCAATATGGGTAAATTAATGTCCGAAATCTGTTAACGGGACTCTTAAAATTAAGGTTTCGGATCCCAGAATTATGTTTTATTTTTAGGGTTCATCACTTATTCTAAGAAAACTCGAAAATTCCTTAAGTTTTAGAATATAATCTGGATTCGTGGGTGTTTTTTACTGTTTTGATCTGAATTTTATCGTTTAAAACTTCGAAAACTGTTAAAAGATAATAAGTTTATAATTTTCGAAATATTTGATAAGTTTAGATCAGCAATAAAACAGGAAACACTATCCCACAAACCCTAAAATTTTGAGTTTTAAGTTATTTTCACAATAACAGCTGTTAACAGTGGACTCGAGGCCATCAGATTGCGACTCGAGACAATCAGGTTTCGACTCGAGACCAAGATCTCGACTCGAGACCACAAGGTCTCGACTTGAAATCATAAGGGTTCTCAAAATCTTCACAACTCGAGACCGTGGTTGCGACTCGAGACCTCATTATGGAGTCGAGATCTCATAAAACATTGCAGTCAAGACCGTGACTCGAGAGACACTCAGGTTGCGACTCGAGACCTAAATGAGTTGAGACCTCATAATGATACGAGATGAGTCGAGACTTGACTCGAGATCTCACTCGAGACCTCATAACTGAGTCGAGATCTCACTCGAAACCTCATTATTTTAGGCTGTTTGATGTGAACTAAAATTTAGCTATTAAATACTTGGTTTTGTAAATACCTAATTACTTAATTAATCAGAATCAGATAATGTTTTACAAAACCAAAATAGCTTAACTTAAATGAGCTTCTGATGTATCATTTCTGGCCAAAGCTGATTTAATACATCTATTTATTGTTCAAGTATTATAAAAGTTATGTTGAGTATGCATTACAAACGTGAAATGTCTTAATTTCTGGCCAAAGCTGATTTAATTCATTTATGTCTAGCATACTTAACAAGTGCATAACTAAAGTGATTGTCTCATTTCTGGCCAAAGCTTATTTCTCACGATTACTTTGCACACATACTTAAATGATTACACTTCTGGCCAAAGCTGATTTGTTTTCGTTTAAGTAGAATTTTAACTAAGTCTATTATTTTGATGTTAGTAATAGACAATATCACGGCTTCATAATTAAAATGGTCATTATGTATGCCTGCCTTAGTGTAACATGCCCTTAGATCACATTAGAACTTCTTTCTTTGTATCGTAATTCGCTCATCTTATTGCCACTATCAGCACCCAACTGCGGGATTCTACCTTTGACTGGTGATAACTTTGCTGAGTGGAAGGATGCCCTCATGCTTACGCTTGGATTGCTGGACTTCGATTATGCTCTAAGAGAGAATAAGCCAGCGGACCTTACTACTCAAAGTACTGCTGCTCAGCAGATAGTTCATGAAAAATGGACTAGGTGTAAACGCATGTCTCTCATGTTCATGAAACAGTCCATACACAATGCAATTAGAGGAGCTATTCCTAATTCTGAAGATGGTAAAACCTTTCTGGCTTCTGTGGAGGCACAATTCAAAGGGACATCAAAAGCACACGCTAATACTCTTATTCTCATGCTGGTGACAGCTAAGTATGATGGGAGGAGCGGCATTCGCGAACACATCATCATGATGCATGACATGGCCAATAAGCTGAAGTGGCTAGAGATGGAAACCAGTGATGGTTTTCTTATTCACTTTATCATCACTTCGCTTCCTTCGTCCTATGAAGCATTCAAAATCAATTACAACACTCAGAATGACAAATGGACGATGAGTGAGCTGGTCGCTATGTGCGTTCAGGAGGAAGAGCGTATGAAGATGGATCACACTACTGATGTTGCTAACTTCACCACCTCCAACTCTAAGAAAAGGAAGAACAATCATCAGAGGAAGGATGCTTCTAAAGTCCAAAGGCCCAATCCTAATACAAGTGCACCTTCCAGCTCTAAAAGCTCCTAAGGCAAACCCTACTGCAAGTTCTGTAAGAAAACAGGACACAAGCAAAAGGAATGCCCTGACTTCAAGGAGTGGCTGGCTAAGAAAGGTAACGATTTTTTAATGATACTTGAGTCCTTTAATTTAAATGTTCCTGCTAATTCTTGGTGGTTTGATTCTGGTTCTATGGTTCATGTAACTAACTCTACTCAGGGATTCCTTTCAATCCGGAAGCTGGGAAGAAACCAAAGAACACTTAAAGTTGGGGATGATCGGGAATTAGAAGTGAAGGCCATAGGAACATTACAATTATTTTTGAAAACTGGTTTATGTATTAAACTTTAGGATACCTTATATGTTCCTGAGGTAACTCGGAACCTTGTATCAGGACCAAAGATAGACATGGACGGTTTTGTCGTTTCCCATGGTCATCGCAAACTCTCTATTCTCTATGATTCCGTTGTTTATGGTACTGGCATTCTGGATGGTGGTCTTTATAGATTAGAAATAAGATAATTTTTCCAAATCTTTGTTGTCATATAATATTAATGAATCACTCACAAAGATGAAACAGAATCGATACTTAGAGACTTCATCCATGTTGTGGCATCAACGTTTAGGCCACATCTTAAGAGAACGATTAAATCGTCTTGTAAAGGATGAAGTCTTACCTCCTCTCGATTTCACTGATTTTGGAACATGTGTCAAATGTCTTAAAGGCAAAATGACATTAGCGAATAAGAAAGGTGCCATTAGGAGCTCTAATTTATTAGAACTCATTCACACTGACATTAGTGGTCCCTACCAAATCGCTGGCATAACAGGACATATTTCATTTATCACTTTTATTGATGACTATCCTCGTTACATGTACTTGTATCTCATTAAGGAAAAGTCTGAATCTCTTACAACTTTTAAAGATTATAAAGCCGAAGTTGAAAAGCAATTAGATCGTCAGATTAAAGTTGTGAGATCAGATAGAGGCGGTGAATATTATGGAAGACATAATGATGTGGGTCAAGCTCCTTGTCCATTTTATGAGTTTTGTAAGGGCCAGGGGATTGTAAACCAATACGCCATGCCTGGTACACCTCAGCAGAACGGTGTCGCTGAACGAAGAAATCGTACCCTTATGAACATGGTGCGCAATATGTTAGCCAATACTAATTTACCGTTATTCCTCTGGACTGAAGCGTTAAAGGCAGCTGTTCATATACTCAATAGAATTCCTTCTCAGTCTGTCCCTAAAACTCCTTATGAACTTTGCATTGGAAGGAAACCGAGTCTTAAATATATGAAAGTATGGGGTTGCATTGCTGAAGCAAAACTTTACAATCCTTTCCTAAGGAAACTTGACCCTAAAACAGTTACCTGCTTCTTTATTGGGTATCCTGATCACTCAAAGGGTTATCGTTTCTATTGTCCTTCCCATGTCACCCGTATTGTTGAAACCAAGCGTGCTGCGTTCCTGGAGGATTTCAAGGTCAGTGGGAGCAGTACCAACCCTTACGAAGAATTGCAAGAAGTACAAGGCGCGAGGGGGGGGGGGAGACTCGTCGCTTACCATTACTCCGTTTACTTCTCTTGTACCCAATGCAACAACTGCACTTGAAGCTACTGCACCAATTCCATCTCCACAATCAGAACCCATTATACCTCATAACGAAGTCATATCAAACACTCAAAACCAAGACAACGCTGAACCTGATAATCAACTCAGGAGGTCATCTAGGCAAAGGCGGCCTACAAATTGGGATGATTAGGTTACCTATCTGACTGAAATGGATACTGGAAAGCTCAATGATCCTATCTCTTATAATGAAGCCGTTAGCAGTTATCAGTCTTCTGAATGGAACAAAGCAATGATTGATAAGCTTGAATCCATGAAGAGAAATGACGTTTGGGATTTGGTCGAATTACCCAACGGTGTTAAACCTGTAGGATGTAAATGGGTGTTCAAAACAAAACTGGATCCGAATGGGAACGTTGACCGCTACAAAGCGAGATTCGTTGCAAAGTGCTACACACAGAAATAGGGAATTGATTATCAAGAGACGTTTTCACCTGTCTCTCGTAAAGATTCTGTGACAACTCGACCATTCTAGGTTAGTAACGTGATCTTAACTCTTTGATATTCCTCTTTGATGTGTTTCACGCTCTGTAGTTGTATGATTCCGTTTAACAATCGTGATAATGTTTATGAGATAATGTTTATTATCTCATAACCTTGTTGGAAATTTATATGTTGCATATTGGTCCTCACCCTTGTGTTTCGCTTGGACTATTAATCTAATGGGCCGCAACCCAAACTCGTGAAGGTTAAGAAAACCCGATGGGATTAGAAGCCCAAACCGCCGCCACCATTGACCCATAAGCTAGCAACCTTGCACGTTATTATAGCAGCTCAAGTAAATGGGCTTGAGCCCATTATCGGCCAAAACAAAAAAAAAGAGAGGAACCGCCAATCTAATGTTATTTATGTATACGTAACATTGTAACTTTTAGCATAAGAATTCAAAACAAACCCTAATTCTCCTCTCTTGATTTACGAAGGCAGAAGCAGACCCCCCCCCCCTGTTCGAGATAACACTTTGATCAGTCAAGTTCTGGTTAGTGATTCCTAATTGTCGAAATTCATATTTGTGTAATATTGTTTATGTGTGACAGAATATGATTAGGGTAGGTTATGTTGTGTTCTTGAGTGATAAACAATGTTTAGAGTTCATGACATTAATTACGTATGCTGATAATTTATGTGTAAAGTTATGAAACGGATTAGATTGTATATGTGTAAATTTATGATGTTATGTATGAGTAATGATCATAGTCTTGAAATAGATAATTGTGGCTGATAATTGTGTTACGCATGTTGTGAATTACGGAATTGATTGTAACAATATACTATATGGGTATGATGATCATGTGTGAGTAATACTTGATTGATTATTATGTTTGGGTCAAATGGGTATGAGTCGAGATATCCCTCCTGTTGTGATAATTTCATATGTATAGAGTAGCATGGTTAATGAATAATGGTGGATAATTATTGTGATCTGATCATACAAAGCGAATAAATGGTGTTTGTGGCTTGAGTATGTAATTAACATTAACTAGAGCCTTGGGGTTAGATGGGACTTAATTTGGGGCAAAACTAATCCATGAAGGATCGGCCCACTGTATTGATAAATAGTTATTGTTGGGAAATCTTTAAAAGTATGGTAAACACATTAGCAGTAGTCCGATGGGTAATTTTATCATGTTCGGCCGGGGTTTACATGGGCTCGGGAATAGGGCTGCATGTATGGATTAAGTTGGGCAATTAAATGGGATAACTAACATATAAGTTTAGTGGGCTTCACACACTTGTCTAGGCCAAACAAGTAACGAGTACACATGGGCCGGATTACACTGCTCCTTTGTTGATATTTAGTTGGACTTGACATGTGACCTGGGCCTATTGTGCTGATGGGCCGAATAGTTATAAGAATCATATTAACAGTTGGACTTTATTAATGATATGTGTTGAGTATATGACCCAAACCCTTTGTGCCATCTTATTATGTGATTATCATTAACTTATGGTGTGCCATACGATAACGCTAAGTGTGATTATGAAACTGTTTATGAAACCGTATGTGTGTAAATGGGTACACATGTGGAACATGATATTGTATGCTACTTGACTTGTGACATGTACCAATACGTGAAATATTTAAATACGAATTTAATTTAATTAAGATGTGGTAATTATAATAGGATGTGATTGACTAATGTGTTTTAACAAGTAAACTATCTGCCGAGCAAACCAAGGTGAGTTCACACTCTTAAGGCATGGGATTCCTGGTGGGTTGGGAATGGGATTAAGAAGCTAAGATGAAACCTATATATTCACCACTAATAGACTACATTTAAACCTGCGTATTCTCGGATTGGGAAGAATACGTACCTCAGTCCTCGGATTAGGAAGGACGCCTACACTAAACCTGCGTATTCTCGGATTGGGAAGAATACGTACCTCCGTCCTCGGATTGGGAAGGACGCCTACATTTAACCTGCGTATTCTTGGTTGGGTAGAATACATGCCTCCATCCTCGGATTGGGAAGGACGCCAATATATATAACTAGTCTAGTGGTGTACAACATGGGGTAGCCCCCACTGGTTATGGTTTGGGAAACAAAGGAACTGATAAACAACTGGTTTTCAAATGAACTTATGGATTATGAAACAACTTTAAACTGAACAACCAAATGTGAACTCGCTCAACTTTGTTGTTGACACGTTATTACATGCCTTGCAGGTCGTTAGGTATCTATGGATCTTGCACGAGCAGGAGGAGTCGTTGTGGGACATGGACCGTTGTGTGCCATGTTAACATTTAAACTTATTGAACTTATGTTTTGGTTTTATGGTTTATGCTTCCGCTGTTTAACTTGAATTTGGTTAACTTGTTTTTTTGAACACCAATTATATTGAGTGGTTGAACTTTTATTTAATTTACTATATTGTTTAATATGATTGGTGGCTTGGTCCTGGTCAGTCAAGCCTCCTGCGGTGATACTCCGCTTGTGGATTTTGGGGGTGTGACAGATTGGTATCAGAGCCATTGGTTATAGTGAACTCGGTTTTAAAAAGGGGAAAAGCTTTTTGACAAAACCAGACTATAACCTGTACAGTGCTCAATGATCCACAACGACGCTTCGCTTTACATGCAAGACTCAACACTCTAGGTGGTATGATTTATGTTTGTATTGCCGACTTGCTAGATTACTTTTGCATGGTGTGTTGTTTATGGTAGGTTTAGGTAGGGTAGTAGCATGTTGTCTATTAGCCCTAATGCGTTCTTTGTGATACTCAACTGTTTACTCGAAACTTGGCAAGTAGTGATCAAATTATTTTTCCTGTTTTCTCGTCACCTCGCTACGACAACCGTTTTATGCGTTCTACTTATTCATGCAATTGTCTCGGCATGACGTCGCCGTTACAGCCAGTATTCAGATCTGACCCTTCGTATATTCAGTTTGCACGTCGACATTCACGTAGACCAGAACCAACCCAAACGAACTCGGGTTTAGGAGAACTATACCCACGCATCCATGTTGACGAACCTTCTAATCTCCACCGGTCATCGTCACCAGAAACGAAGCAGTCACAGTTACACGCATTCATGGTTTTCCAACTCGAAACCCTACCAACCAAATTTTTTTTTGGACAAGTGATATACTTCCGCGACCGTGATGCAACGAACTTCCCTTTTTGTGCCTTGCCGCCATACGTCACTACTAGAATTGCTTCTAGACAACAGATTACTTGGTTGAATTTTTCGGTTATTGTTGGACCCCTGTTTTCACTCGATTCTCTGTATGAACCTCACAGATTTACTGTTTCTTCGATCGCCAACTGATATAAGGAATCGCTAACAACCATACCACGATTTCCACCGAACGCAAGATTCTTTCCCCATCACCCTGTTGAGTGGATAATTCTTATTCCACTTCGATCTACACCTTCGTATACCTAACTTGGCAAATGGATGCTTTTTGATGACGGGATAGCCTTCAGGACACTCGTGAACGAAGATACGGATCACTCAACCTATAGACTAACATGATGATCTATACGTTTAGCTTACCCCTTTACTCTGCAGGAGCCGTATTTTAATTCCATGATAGCCTTCTTAATTATACGGAATCTTTGTACTGACACATGATTGATGAATAATGCTATGCCTAAATTCTACCATTTGCTTAGACCAAACCATCACTCTCGTACCACAGTGATATTATGCTCTCGCTCTTCCCATGCAGGGACGCTAAGACGAACACACTCTAGCTTAGAAAATTTGGAAGACTCGACTTTCAGTCATTGGTAATCACTCCTTGAAACCTTGAGTGTGATGATGTGTTGTTGATACAATTATACTTTCTTGAACACGCTTTCGCGTCCTTTCTTTGGAACCTCATGATTACACAAACGTATTTTTGGATTCATTCACACGACCTAAGGAACTCCCCCGAATTTTGGTTGTTTATCGACACGATGAATCACAAACACACATAAGTTCATGGATCCAGATGAATTGTTCCTCCCTCGCATGTGGGCGAGACCAACGACACTTGATGAAAGTCTCAATGAATCTTAACACTAAAAACTTGTACGACAATCAGGCTACTATGGTGAATTCGTGTTCTGATTGACTTAACTTCGTGACATCTCTATTTGATCAACGACATATTTTGTCTTAACTGTATACAACTTGCGCACTACCAGCTGTACTTTCAACATCAGGTAAACCCCTGTTATGGGTTATTAAACGCCTACTCATCGATTACGACTACCCTTTTTCTCATGTTTCCACATCCATACGCGATATACTTTTGAACCATACGATCTTAACAGTGTTTCCCGCGGACACTCGCTTGGACATGTTACACCCTATGAACATCATTCAGTAAGCATTGGGTCATAAACATGATGATACCTCAGGTACTGTTCCTTTATCTTGATACGGCCGATATGGATCCTCAGACACGAAAGATATGTCCCTTGTTTCTTTGACGACATCCGAATCCACTTAAAAACTAGTAGGGATCCGAGCGACACCCACACCTTACCATGGAGCTCCTACGACACAAACAACCCCATGTTAAGTCCTCAACGTACGAATTTTGACATAACGAAGCCCATTTTCTTGATTGTATGCTCAAACCCTCACAACTCTAGCACAAAGGATTGCTCAGGAATCCGCAATTCAACAGTTAAAGGTGAAGCTTTGTAACGCGCCTATTCTCTCATTACCTGAAGGCACCGACGATTTTGTGGTTTATTGTGACGCGTCAATCCAAGGACTTGGTTGTGTGTTGATGCAACGTGAGAAAGTCATTGCTTATGCATCACGCCAACTTAAGGTTCACGAAAGGAACTACACTACTCACGATCTGGAGCTGGGAGCTGTTGTTTTTGCACTCAAGATATGGAGGCATTACCTATACAGTACCAAGTGCACTATTTAAACCGATCACAGGAGTCTCTAGCATATCCTCGAACAGAAGGAGTTGAACATGCGACAGCGTCGATGGGTCGAACTCCTAAATGATTACGAATGCACGATCAAGTATCATCCAGGCAAAGCCAATGTTGTGGCCGATGCCCTCAGTCGAAAGGAGTCTAAACCTAAGCGTGTATGTGCGTTACAGCTTACCATTCACTCTAGTCTTCCCGCTCAGATACGAGATGCTCAGGTTGATGCATTAAAGGCAGAGAACATCAGGGTTGAGTCCTTGCGAGGATCGAGGAAACGGTTAGAGCAAAAGGAAGACGACGCTTATTACGTGACAGGGCGGATCTGGGTTCCACTTTATGGTAATCTATGTGAGCTTGTGATGGATGAAGCACACAAGTCTTGTTACTCGGTACATCCTGGTTCTGATAAGATGTACCACGATCTCAAGACTACGTATTGGTGGCCTAGTATGAAAGCCAACATAGCAACCTACGTTAGTAAATGTTTGACTTGCGCGAGAGTCAAAATTGAGTACCAGAAACCTTCAGGCCTACTTCAACAACCAGAGATACCGACATGGAAATGGGAGCAAATTTCCTTGGATTTCGTTACTGGCCTGCCTAGATCTCAACGCGGAAATGATACCATTTGGGTGATCGTGGATCGACTGACCAAGTCTGCACATTTTCTGGCTATCAAGGAAACGGATAAGTTTTCTACTCTAGCAGACGTCTACCTAAAGGAAGTAGTATCAAGGCACGGGGTGCCAACCTCCATCATTTCTGATCTTGACTCACGTTTTACATCTGAATTGTGGCAAGCTATGCACAAGTCCTTTGGCTCTCGATTAGACATGAGCACGGCGTATCATCCACAGACGGATGGGCAGTCTGAACGGACCATCCAAACCCTTGAAGACATGCTTCGAGCATGTGAAATCGACTTCGGTAATGGCTGGGAAAAACACCTCCCGTTAGTGGAGTTTTCGTATAACAACAGTTACCACACCAGTATCCAGGCTGTCCCGTTTGAGGCATTGTACGGGCGTAAGTGCCGATCACCTCTTTGCTGGGCAGAGATTGGAGACAGCCAAATCACTGGCCCAGAACTCGTCGTAGACACAACAGAGAAGATCGTTCAGATACGACAACGAATGGCGGCAGCTCGTGACCGTCAGAAAAGCTACGCTGATAAGCGAAGGAAGCCACTCGAGTTCCAGATTGGGGATCGAGTACTACTTAAAGTTTCACCTTGGAAAGGTGTAGTTCGTTTTGGTAAATGAGGCAAACTCAACCAGCGATACGTCAGACCTTTCGAAATCATAGAGAAAATAGACAAAGCGGCTACAAACTGAACCTACCCGAAGAACTCAGCGGAGTTCACAACGTATTCCATGTGTCGGGTCTGAAGAAGTGTCTGTCAGGTGAGACCCTCATAGTTCCTCTCAAGGAGCTCACTATCGACGATCAGCTGCGATTCGTCGAGGAACCAATAAAGATTACTGACCGAGATGTTAAGATTCTCAAGCGTACCAGAATACCTCTTGTTCGTGTTCGTTGGAACTCCCTTCGTGGCCAAGAGTTCACCTGGGAACGAGAAGATCAAATGAAGCACAAGTATCCCCAGCTGTTCGAGAAAAGTGCAACCACTACTGAGGCTGAAGCTACTGTGGAATTTCAGGACGAAATTCCAAACCAACGGGGGGATGATGTGACACCCCAGGAAAACCAGGAAACCACGCAACCTAACTAGCTTCCTCAGTAACTACGTGCTAAATTTCGGGACGAAATTTCTTTCAAGTTGGGGATGATGTGACAACTCGACCTTTCAAGGTTAGTAACGTGATCTTAACTCTTTGATATTCCTCTTTGATGTGTTTCATGCTCTGTACTTGTATGATTGCGTTTAACAATCGTGATAATGTTTATGAGATAATGTTTATTATCTCATAACCTTGTTAGAAATTTATATGTTGCATATTGGGCCTCACCCTTGTGTTTCGCTTGGACTATTAATCTAATGGGCCGCAACCCAAACTCGTGAAGGTTAAGAAAACCCGATGGGATTAGAAGCCCAAACCGCCGCCACCATTCACCCATAAGTAAGCAACCTTGCACGATATATAGCAGCTCAAGTAAATGGGCTTGAGCCCATTATCAGCCAAAAGAAAAAAAAGAGGAACCACCAATCTAATGTTATTTATGTATACGTAACATTGTAACTTTTAGCACAAGAATTCAAAACAAACCCTACTTCTCCTCTCTTGATTTACGAAGGCAGTAGCAGACCCCCCCCCCCCCCCCCCTGTTCGAGAAAACACTTTGATCAGTCAAGTTCTGGTTAGTGATTCCTGATTGTCGAAATTCATATTTGTGTAATATTGTTTATGTGTGACATAATATGATTAGGGTAGGTTATGTTGTGTTCTTGAGTGATAAACAATGTTTAGGGTTCATGACATTAATTACGTATGTTGATAATTTATGTGTAAAGTTATGAAACGGATTAGATTGTATATGTGTAAAATTATGATGTTATGTATGAGTAATGATCATAGTCTTGAAATAGATAATTGTGGCTGATAATTGTGTTACGCAAGTTGTGAATTAGGGAATTGTTTGTAACAATATACTATATGGGTATCATGATCATGTGTGAGTAATACTTGATTGATTATTATGTTTGGGTCAAATGGGTATGAGCCGAGATATCCCTCTTGTTGTGATAATTTCATATGCATAGAGTAGCATGGTTAATGAATAATGATGGATAATTATTGTGATCTGATCATACAAAGCGAATAAATGGTGTTTGTGGCTTGAGTATGTAATTAACATTAACTAGAGCCTTAGGGTTGGATGGGACTTAATTTGGGGCAAAACTAATCCACGAAGGATCGGCCCACTGTATTGATAAATAGTTGTTGTTGGGAAATCTTTAAAAGTATGGTAAACACATTAGCAGTAGTCCGATGGGTAATGTTATCAAGTATGGGCCGGGGTTTACATGGGCTCGGGAATAGGGCTGCATGTATGGATTAAGCTGGGCAATTAAATGGGATAACTAACATATAAGTTTAGTAGGCTTCACACACTTGTCTGGATCAAACAAGTAACGAGTACACATGGGCCGAATTACACTGCTCCTTTGTTGATATTTAGTTGGACTTGACATGTGACCTAGGCCTATTGTGCTGATGGGCCAAATAGTTATAAGAATCATATTAACAGTTGGACTTTATTAATGATATGTGTTGAGTATATGACCCAAACCCTTTGTGCCATCTTATTATGTGATTATCATTAACTTATGGTGTGCCATACGATAACGCTAAGTGTGATTATGAAACTGTTTATGGAACCGTATTGTTAGGCCCTAAAGTGTGAGACTGGTGGATCAAATTAACACAACGAGTTATGGTTACGAACTGGGCCTTACCGGGTTAGTTTATATTAGGTTTTGGACCTTTATAGGTCACTTGGGCCAAGCTTTAGGCCATGTGGGCCAAGCAGGCCCAAGGGGAGCCCATGTTGGGAAGTGGGCGTGTCCATGTATATAAACAAGTTTTTGACTTGTTTTAGGTTTTGAACCTCTTGGAAACTCCAAGTTACAGAATTTCTAGAGAAGCTAGAGTGGGAGGTGATTGGTTGTGAAAACACTTGTACTAGACGGTTTTGCTTTTCAAGTAATAGAATCGTGTGCAAGTGTTGAAAGTGGTTCGGTATTGTTTTTCATTTTTCAGTTTTTCGTGTTTATCTTGAATCATCTTGTGATCGGTTTCCGCACTCTCACAAGATTATATTTGATATCATTGAAAGATCCGGTTATACGGGACTTACACGTATGTGTGTAAATGGGTACACATGTGGAACATGATATTGTATGCTACTTGACTTGTGACATGTACCAATACGTGAAATATTTAAATACGAATTTAATTTAATTAAGATGTTGTAATTATAATAGGGACGTGATTGACTAAAGTGTTTTAACAAGTAAACTATTTGCCGAGCAAACCAAGGTGAGTTCACACTCTTAAGGCATGGGATTCCCGGTGGGTTGGGAATGGGATTAAGAAGCTATGATGAAACATGTATATTCACCACTAATAGACTACATTTAAACCTGCGTATTCTCGGATTGGGAAGAATACGTACCTCCGTCCTCGGATTGGGAAGGACGCCTTCACTAAACCTGCGTATTCTAGGATTGGGAAGAATACGTACCTCCATCCTCGGATTCGGAAGGACACCTACATTTAACCTGCGTATTCTCGGTTGGGTAGAATACGTACCTCCGTCCTCGGATTGGGAAGGACGCCAATATATATAACTAGTCTAGTGGTGTACAACATGGGGTAGCCCCCACTGGTTATGGTTTGGGAAACAAAGGAACTGATAAACAACTGGTTTTCAAATGAACTTATGGATTATGAAACAACTTTAAACTGAACAACCAAATGTGAACTCGCTCAACTTTGTTTTTGACACGTTGTTACATGCCTTGCAGGTCGTTAGGTATTTATGGAGCTTGCACGAGCAGGAGGGGTCGTTGTGGGACATGGACCGTTGTGTGCCATGTTAACATTTAAACTTATTGAACTTATGTTTTAGTTTTACGTTTTATGTTTTCGCTGTTTAACTTGAATTTGGTTAACTTGTTTTTTTTAACACCAATTATATTGAGTGGTTGAACTTTTATTTAATTTACTATATTATTCAATATGATTGGTGGCTTGGTCCTGATCAGTCACGCCTCCTGCGGTGATACTCCGCTTGTAGATTTTGGGGGTGTGACAGATTCATTAAGGATCGTTTTGGCCCTAATAGCTCATTTTGATTTAGAGCTGCATCAGATGGACGTCAAAACTGCTTTCCTTAACGGAAACTTAGATGAAGATGTTTACATGAAACAACCTGAAGGCTTTAAACCTGAAGGTCAGGAGCATCTAGTCTGTAAATTGAAGAAATCCATTTACGGGTTAAAACAAGCATCACGTCAATGGTACCTCAAGTTTGATGAAGTCATGAAGAGACAAGCTTTTATGAAGAATCAAGTGGATCAATGCACCTACCTCAAGATGAGTGGGAGAAAATTTACTATACTTATCCTTTACGTAGATGATATTCTATTGGCAAGTAATAGTTTAGACATGTTGCATGAGTCGAAGCGGTTACTCTTGCATAACTTCGACATAAAGGATCTCGGAGATGCTTCTTACGTCATTGGCATCGAAATTCACCGAGATAGACATAAAGGGATCTTAGGATTGTCACAGAAGACTTACATAGATCGTGTCCTTACACGTTACAACATGCAACAGTGCAAACCCTCAGTCGCTCCAGTAGTTAAGGGAGATGTTTTCGGTTCATTCTAGTGTCCGACAACAGAGGTTGAAAAGGAGGAAATGAGCCAGATACCTTACGCGTCAGTAGTCGGGAGCCTGATGTATGCTTAAGTCTGTACTCGCCCAGATATCGCTTGTATTGTTGGAATGTTAGGCCGTTATCAGACTAATCCTGGCATAGATCACTTGAAAGCAGCTAAGAAGGTCCTTAGATATCTGCAAGGGATGAAAGACTATAAACTGACTTTTAGAAAATGTTTATATGAAAATGTGAGATACTCACTTATTTTCAATGAATACAATCCCTATGTGATAGAATCACTTATTGACGAGGAACTTGATTTTCATATGCATGAGGGCACAGGAGCAAGTCCGTGAACAGGTCAGTACTAACGTACAACAAAGAGACGAACTTGACTCCCGGATAAATGTGATATATTATCACTTATTTGTTTGGACATGTGATTGTTGATCACTTATTGAGGTCGTATGCAATATGTACACGTATGTATGGTATCATGGAAGATCTAGACTTGCGTCCCCGTTGTTTTTCGGTAAAAGAAACAACCATGATACCCAGATGATTAACATCATAAGGACCACGTATCTCAGAACCTCGGCACTCTCCCAAACGAAATTTCGGTACCAAGACCATATGCCAATGAGTGGCTCCCACTTGGTCTTCAGTCGATTTAGGTTTATATCACCCTGCACACTTTAAAATGGTTGTGAGCCTACCGATACATCTTATATGGAGCTGCTTATCATTTTTCATTTAAGGTTTAAAGAGTTTTGGACAAACCACTGATGTACTATCATTTTCTCTTTTGCTCGCCAGGAAACTCATTTTTGTTTTTCTATTGTTTTTGTGTTTTTGAAATTTTTCGATGTTTTTCAATTTTTCAAATTTGGATTTACTCCCCCTAAAATGTAAAAACTATGACGATAAATTAAAAACACAAAGATATTTACAAAAATGATTTTCTGAAGTTGGTTTTACTCTCGCTTGACCTTAATGCCGTTTACCAATAATAAAAAGTCAAATCGTGATTTGTCAAATGCTTTGGTAAAAAGGTCGGCACGTTGGTCATCGGTGTGAACCTTAACAACATCGATAAGTCTTTTGTCAAAACAATCACGTTTGTAGTGATATTTGATTTCGATGTGTTTGGTCTTTGAATGCTGCACAGGATTTCTTGTGATCTGTAAGGCAGCAGAATTATCAACGAAAATAGGAGTAGTTAGGAATTCAAAACCGTAGTCGCGCATTTGTTGTTGGATCCACAGGACTTGGGAGCAACAACTTGAGGCAGCAATGTATTTCAGCTTCGCATGTTGATGTAGCGACACAAGTCTGCTTCTTACACTGCCAAGTGACTAGGCGATTTCCTAAAAACAACCGTTGTGGATTTGTCGTCGATTTTTCATCCGCCAAAATCAGAATCACTGAAAGCGATCAAGTCAAAGTTATTATCCCTAGGGTACCATACACCGGTGTCAGGGCAACCCTTCAAATAACGAAAAATCCTTTTTACAGCAGCAAGATGTGAGGCCTTCGGGTTGACTTGATATCTGGCAAGCAGGCACGTTGGATACATTATATATGGTCTTGATGCTGTGAGGTACATAAGAGATCCGATCATTGCGCTGTAGTATGAGGGGCTAACAACTTCACCCTTCAAGTCCGAATTAATTCCATGATTTTGCTGTAGAGGGGTACCAATGGGCGTTGCATCAGACATCTGGAACCGGCTCAAGATCTCACCAACATATTTAGTCTGATGGATGAATATCTGTAAGGACCTACAAAAATGTCCCAAAACAACCCGTAAGTAGAAACCCGGACCCCTGAAAACCTACTGGGTATGAAAAATCAAGAAATCTAGAAAATTGGTTTTCAGGCGGGCCGCGTAAGAGTTAAGCATAGTCTTACGCGGGCCGCGTCAACATGTGTTTGACCGGATAAGCGTCCAGATTCGCGTGTCATCCACGTGGCACACCTATGTGTGACACAGATGCACTAATTTACGAACTAGACCCCCTCGCGGGTCGCGTAAAGATTAAGTGTGGGTTTACGCGGGCCGCGTGAGACCCAAATTTCAGCTATAAATATGATGGGTTACGAGCAGTTCATCTGTGTCGAAACCAAAACTCAAAAACGACGTTATACTGCCCAAAAGTCGAAATTACAATTCACAGGAGTGAAACGCTGCTACGATACAAGGTATTAACTCGATCGCTGCTACGATTCAATGTCCGATCGATTGAAATCAATCCAATTGATGTTTAAGTGCTGCCCAAATTAGGGCTATACTTTGTCATTCGTCGTGAATTCGATGGATGTTTAAGTATTGCACTTTGTCATTCGTCGTGAATTTGATGGATGTTTAAGTGTTGCACTTTGTCATTCGTTGTGAGGGTTTTAATCTCGTGAGTTATCGTAAATGCTGTATTAGTTACTGACCTAGTTCGTGTGCATTGTTATTTAAATTAGGTTACAAGGCTAATCAGTAGGCTAAATTATGCCCGTATAAATCTGCAATGTGAGTCATTCTCTTTTTATCAATTGTTTTACAATACCTCAAATTATTTTCAAAAGTTATAATTACAGGGATTAAGTCGTGGTTATCTTGAATCACTGGCTAGTGGGGTATTATGCACATTACTAATTTCTCACGGTTAGGCTAATAAATCATCACTACTTGGGGAAAGACCCAATAGTGGTATGACCATCGTCACCAGGTGACACGGCGCCAGATAAAAATAAGATAGAAGCCATTGTAATCGTTCTTATGCTGTAATTAATAACTAGGTGTCGTTTTATCAAATTTGAGTGACTCGCCAGCATTTCCCCGCTGATAAAATATTTTTAAAACATGTTTCAGGCGACCTGCTGTGACTCAAGAAGAACGTGCTATGGAGCACTAACCAACTTGAAGAGGTGGCTCAGTTAAAATGGATAAACATGTTTTATAAATCAGGGAATTTACTTGTGAAATTCCTCTATTGTAAATTATGGGGTTTATCCCGAATTATGAAATAAAATAATCAGGCATTTCAAGTTTTAAACGATCCTGTAAAATCTTCCGCTGTCAACTCAATTAAATAAATACCACGGGTTCCTGTCCCGCGGCTCCTGGACCGGGTCAAACCGGTGGCGGGGGCCGTGACAATATCCCAGACTCAGTTTGCTGAACTTGTAGGCCCAAAAAGAAATTCATTTCCCCAATTGCGCTCATCTCGAATTTATCCTGCATAATGCGCTCAAAATTCCTACACAAAACATCGTTAGTAGAACCAAATATAATATCATCTACGTATACCTGTACCAATAGAAGATCTCCATCTTGTTCTCTGATGAAAAGAGTGCAATCGATAAGACCTCTTTGAAATCCATTCTCCAGCAGATAATTAGATAAGTTTGCATGCCAAGCTCGTGGTGCTTGATGTAGACCATAGAGAGCTTTGTTGAGCAACCAAACCCGATCAAGGTGAATAGGATCTTCAAAACCTGGAGGTTGTTCGACGTACACCTCTTCTTCAACCACACCATGTAAGAATGCACTTTTCACGTCCATTTGGTAAACCTTGAATCCTTTGAAGGACGCATACGCTAGAAAGATCCGAATTGCTTCCAGACGCGCAACCGGTGCATAAACTTCATTGTAGTCGATACCCTCAATCTGACGAAAACCTTGAACGACTATTCTCTCTTTGTTTCGAATGACTACTCCACGGTCATACTTTTTGCACTTATACACCCAATGGGTACCAATCTTCTTGTAGTTTTCAGATTTCTCAACTAGTTTCCAGACACCTAGCTTCTGGAATTGTTGCAGTTCTTCCTGCATAGCTTCAACCCAAGAATTATCTTTCAAATCTTCTTTAATAGATTTTGGTTCTTCTTGTGATACATAACACGCGAAGGACCAATCGTTTTGTTGACTAGATTCTTGAATCGCCGCATACAAGCCTGCATTGTTGTTGTTTCGCAACATGTTTCTCGTTTGCACGCCACTTTGTACATTTCCGATGATGTTTTGTTGAGGATGGGTATTGTGAATCCTTGTTTTTGGATTAGCTGGAATTGGAATATTTGTACCCAGATTGTTGAAGTTGAGATCAACAACTAAATCAATACCCTGAACTGACAAAGAGGATGATGCAGTAGCTTCAGCTGTTTTGGGGGCGTCCACTGGAGATGTAGCCTCAGAAGTACCATGTACAACTTCTTGGTCTGCATCGAGAAATTCATCATCCTCTGAAGATTCGTTCAGTTCGGTAGCATCGTGAAAATCCTCATTGTCGAGAGCATTATTGTTAACTGAAGATGGTCCTGGATTGTTGACAACAATTGGACGAACCAACGGTGAATCTGTTGCGTTGTCACTCTCGAAAAACATCCTTGCCGCATCACTTTCTTCGACTTCTTGAATATTGATCGAATTGAAAAAGTCGTCGTACTCAAACATCCATAGTTGACCTGGACATTTGACTGGCAATGTGTGCCGTTGTACCCTGACCTCAGACCATTCCTCGACCCTTTTAGTCTCTAGATTCCAGATTCTTAAGTTTGGGGTGGCATAACCAAGAAGGTAATCTTCAATTGCTCTTGCCCCAAACTTTCCATTTGGATCAATCATTGTGCAAGGAGCTCCAAACAGTTCAAGATATGACAAATCTGGTTTCCATTTGTTAAGAAGCTCAAAGCAGGTCTTGTTGTGTCTTTTGACTGTAAGGACTTGTTTCAACGTGTAACAAGCAGAGGCTACAGCTTCACTCCAGAAAGGAATGGGTAACTGCGACTCTACCAACATCGTCCTAGTAGTCTCGATCAATGTACGGTTTTTACGTTCAGTGACGCCGTTCTGTTGAGGAGTGTAAGCCGCACTAAATTCGTGAAGAATACCTTTTGATCTACAGAACTCCTCCATGGCATGATTCTTAAATTCTGTTCCATTTTCGCTGCGAATCCGTTTAACCTTCAAAGTATACAAATTCTCAATCTGAATGATCAAGTTTTTGATAATTCCGAAAGTATCACTCTTGTGAGCCATGAACGCCACCTAAGAAAATCTTGAATAATCATCTGTTATCACGAGGCAGTATTGATCATTTCGAATGCTTTTATGCTTGACAGGACTGAACAAATCCATGTGCAAACGTTGAAGTGGAACGGCCACCGTGTTGATCTTCTTAGTCGGGTGTCGCTTCTTGCTTTGTTTTCCTTTTTGGCATGAAACAAAGACGTCTTGAAGATGGAAATTTTTAAGAGGAACACCATTCACTAATTCATTCGACACCAAATGATTCATTTTGCGTAGGGAATGTAACCCATCCGTCTATGCCAAGAGATTGAGTCTTTTTCAGTGGCTTTGGTAATAAAACAAGTTGCTTGTGCAGACGTAGTAATTGCTTGGCTTATATTAAGGACATACAAATCATTAATCCTTGGAGCAGATAAGAGAATCCGTTCTTTTGGAATCTTGAAGCCGGGTTTCAGCACATAACATCCATTTGCATCAAAGTGTACTGAAAACTGGTTATCACAAATTTGTGAAACACTGAGATTATTGTGATCAACTTGTTGCACAAAGTTGATCTTATCAAAGCTTACAACCCCATTGGATACCATTCCTTCATCAGTAAAATATCCGCCTTTATCTCCAGCAACAGCAACATAACCTCCTCTAATAGATTTAACGTCGTAGAGAAGCTTCATGTCGCATGTCAAGCGCCTGGATGCCCCACTATCAACAATCCAATGACTGCTGAAAGTTCCTCCTGGAACACCCTGCGCATGAACTCACATGATTAGTTGGAGATGGGGACCCAAGCCTTTGTGGTCTTGGGTCTTCCATTTTCATCGACAAAGGTTATTTCAACTTCTCGATGGTTAGGAAATTGTGATGCTCCCCCTGAAGTTGTGGTCATTTTAGGTTTCCATATCTGTTGAGTTTTTCCAGTTTGATTGTTTGAAACTTTAACTTCGTGATTGTTTGAAGATTTTGAAATTTTAAAAGTTTCTAGTTTAACTGAACCAGATTGTTTTTGAACCACGTCGGTTTTAAGTGCGTTCTCAATTACCTTGACTTGTTGGCGTTTCTGTTTCTTTTCCCTTTCTTTTACAAGACGGGGATCTTGTTTTGTAGAAATAGGTCGCTTTCGGTAATTTTGTTCATGGGGATCATCAACTTTGGCTTTTATTTTATGAAGATACGGACAATTTCGAATGATATGTCCAATTTCACCACACTCAAAACATGATCTTCGTTCGACAAACCCCGAAGTATCATATGACTGTCTTGTTGATGAACTTTGTGATCCCGAGGTACTTGGTTTTGAACTGTTTTGTACATTTCTTTTCAAAAATTTAACTTGATTGATATGATCCAAGTTAGATTTATTTGCAAAAGTTTCCAATTTATCCGTTCCCTTTGATTTCACAAAGTTTACCTTCTTGTTCTTCTTTTGGTTCGGTTCCTTTCGACCTTGAGTCGTTGATTTACCTTTTGGTTTGGTATGATTTTGCTGAATTTTCTTTGTTGGTAATTTCTGATTGCCATATTGTTTTCGAATTTCGGCCTTTGGAATCGGAGGGCACTGTGTTACCACAACGTGTGAACCCGACTTTCCCAAAAACCTACTTGTCGAATCTTCAAAAACTTTGCTGATTAAAGATTGATTTACATTTTTAATCGGAAAATCTTTGCCAGAATAGATTTTATGATCACCAACAAGAGTGTACAACAAATTCACACTCTTAGACTTTTGTGCAGAAGTGGACTCAACCTGAACAGTCTTAGCAGGTTTTGCGGGAGGATCACATAGAATGTGATTCTCGAGAGGTATGTCCCCTTCTTTGATAACCGCATCAGACTGTGCAGAGTCAGTATCATCGGATTCATCATCTGAAGAATCAGCATCCTCAACAATGACTGGAGGATCCTGATTTTGTTCAGTAGTTGATACTTTCGTATCCGCTGACACATCCAAATCTGATGATACTTCCATTTTGTATCCAAGTCCGGTTGCAAATTCCTCAATGTCCAAAGGAACTGATTGCTCAAAGTAAGTTCTATTCTCCTCATCAGGCAGTGCATCATAATTGTGTCTAACATGTGGTGGACATTTCTTATATCCACTGCACGTGACATCCTTTTTCTCTTTTTGTATGTCAATGATGTGATCCAGCACATACCTAGAGTTTGACTAACTATCTAGCTTAAGTTGGATCACCTCACTTTCACACTTTACACAAGCTAACTCTTTTTGCATGACCTCAAGACGATTGATATAACAGTTTATGTCAGTTTGTTTTCTTGAAACCATTTTAGTTAGCTCGGTTTTATCTTCTCTCAATTTGTCAATCATTGTTTTAAACTCCTTTTCATGGTTTTAATAAAACATGTTAGCCTTTTTGCATTTCGAAAGATCCACTATCAACTTTTGATTGTGGATATATGTCACGTCATACTTGCTTTGCAAATCATCATATTTGCTTTGCCAGTCCGACAATTTATCACCTAAACTAACACATTTATCAGAAGTTGGTTTATCGACACATACCTGACTTGACGAACTGCCAACATTAGCCATAAAGGCTGAATGAAGAAAAGAAGAAGAATAAGCAGCTTGATCCACCAATATAGATCTTCTATGATTTCCTGTTGCAGCTTCTCCCAATAGTTCATCAACACCTGCATCGACTGTCACGCTTGATGTTTCATCCAAATGATCATCGCCTGATGTTGAGGATTCTTCATCTGAACTTCTACTGTAACCAGAACTGTCTTCATCTTCAGAAGATTCACCACCACTGGCGGAAGATTCTCCACCACTGGTGTGTTTCAGATCCTTTACAACCTCAGCGAAACAAGCTGTTCCATCCTGAACATCACTTCCCAATTAAATCGACCAGTCACAACCTTCATCGACTTGTACTACAAGTGCCTGGTTGGCATTTGATGCTCCTGCTTGATTAGGATTGTTCACAGGCATCAATGTACACTCGTTATTCCTGTTTTGATTCTGATTCTGCCGGTTGCCTTGATTCCTGAACGGATTCTGGTTCCCATGCTGAGCTGGCTTGGTACATTCTCTCTTGAAGTGACCTCTTTCACCCCAATTGAAGCACTTGACTTATTGTTTGTCGAACCCATACTTGGTATCCTTCTTGCTTTCCAAGCTTGTTCTACCAGTCCTTTCCATGAAGTCCTTAGCTCGCCTAACAGCACTAGCGAAAGCCCACTTGATGTCCATCAAATCCATTTTCTCCTTATCAATCTGCTGATAATCTTCTTGTGTCAGATTGATGTTTCCAATCTGACCTGCTATTAACCCACAATACGCGCTCACCAAAGTGTTCAGCAGCTCCATATGTTCTTTAGCTACTTCAACACTTACTTTCGAGAAACTTAAAGTGTCGAGCCGAACTGTATTCGGATTAGATGATGGATGATGTGTGTAAAATGCAACATATAAATTACATCAAATAAGGCATAAAACTAACCCTTTTTTAGTACTAATATTGGAAAAAGTGTGTTTTTGTCTTCCTTTTGAATTTACAGGGTCAAATGAGCTTAAACGAATAAAAGGGACAAAAATACAGCCAAAACCAACATAAATACAAAGAAAAGGAAGAAACGTGGCATGCCCGACCCCTCGACAACAACTCCCAAAGCAAAAACAAGAAGAAAGCTGAGCATGGGGCTGTGCCCAGCTGAGTATGGGGCTGTGCCCAGCCCGACACGGGGCGTGCCCAGCCCGACACGGGGCGTGCCCAGATCAGCACGGGGCAGTGCTCAGGATGGACAGCTCTGGCACTAAAGACAAACCTGTAGAAGCTTCTATTGCCCACCACGGGGCCGTGCCCAGCGGACACGGGGGCGTGGCGAAAGTACAGCAGGCGCATTAATTGTAATTGCGAATTACAATTAATGAAGAGAGAGTGTGTTAGACGGACACGGGGGCGTGCCCAGCGGACACGGGGGCGTGTGGAGCTAATAAAGACAAACTGTATTAATGAAGAAAGAGAAAAGTGTGGACACGGGGCCGTGTCCAGCGGACACGGGGCCGTGTCCAGGCTTCTGTACAGGCTATAAATAGGAGTGCTTGGCTCAACCTCAAACCATCCCTTGGCACACCACCTCTCTCACACTTCATCCACCACCCACCACCATCACAACACCATCATCCACCACTATCATCCATTGTCCATCGTAGAGTGTGTGAGTCGTCTCGGGATCCAAGATTGATCGTAAGAGTTCTTGACAATCAAGGCCATGTTTGCCTAAGTCTCTTACATCACTTGGTGAAGACAAAGTGTCTAGTATAATACTTTTTATTTCTAATCTTTTGCACTTTTTATTTGGTTTTGTATTAATGACTTTAATAACTAGTTACTTATGTTGAAGGTGATCTTTCCTTATCGTTTGTCCGTGGTGTCTTGGCATTATTTTACTGTCTATATAAAATAAAGGATTTTCACCATTCATATCTCCACGGTCTATATGGAGGTATGTTGGCTACCTGGTAGGGGGTTAAGGGAACGGTTTGGTAAAGGTCTTGCCATTGTTCAGCGTTTAGAGGTCCTGCAATGGACCTGGGTCAAATTTAGTAGGACCTCCTTCAATACTTTACGGTATTGGATGGCGGGGGTCCAAACTCTTTGACCCCCTCATAAGTTAACTACTATTAATACTATAACCCGGCTATTTAGGACTGTATCCCTGCTGACTCAGACTACTTAGCCGAGGGTAACGTCACCGCCAAAAGCGGGGCCTACCACAATACTGCATTAATAACTTAATTCATTATCTTCCAGTAATCCACCCTTTTAGGATTGTATCCCTGCTGACTCAAACTACTGGGGTGAGGGTAACGTCACCTTCAAAAGAGGGGCCTACTACAATAACTAAGATAATCTCTTAATTATGTGCAAAAGTGCGGAAATAATCAAAGGTTATACTAGATACGAGTCGGAACCAAGTGATTCATCTTGTCTATCTGTTTTTCTTTTATTTTTATTTTCAGCATTTTAGTTAGTTTTTAATTTTCTTAGTTTAAAACATTTTTCTAAACTTTTATTTTGGTTAGACGTTGAGGATAAACCGGTACTAAAAGCTCTTGTGTCCTTGGACGACCTCGGTATCTTACCAAAGCTATACTACACTCAACGATGGGTGCACTTGCCCATATGTGTGTTTAGTGTTAGTGAAATATCGTGTTTTATAAATTTAAAACTTGGCTAAAATAAGTGTTAAAAAGGGCTTAAAATATACACCTAATATATACGACACTTCGCACGCATCAAGTTTTTGGCGCCGTTGCCGGGGACACAAGGATTTTAGGAAAGCTTAAAATCGACGGCCTAATCAGTTTTTCAAAACCTTTTCAAAACGGGCCCACATTTTTCTGCATTTTAGTTTAGTTTTGCATTTACAGTAGGTTGAACACGGGCCGTGCTCACTGAACACGCCCCGTGCTCAACGAAATCAGTAAATTTAATTAAAACGCCCAGATACATATCCTGAACACGGGGCCGTGTCCACTGAACACGGGGCCGTGTCCAGCCTCTGTTTCCGCTTTTATTTTTGTTTTCTGATCTCGAGACTTGGTTGTGGTCTGCTGAGTGATTCTTATGGATCAATACTCAGGAGGTTACAACTACACCTATGATGAGGATGATTATAGGGGTAATTATTGCACTAATTGTCGTAACTCACGCTCGGTTCAAAATAGTCGCTCATATCAACCATCCAATTCATACACCTACTATGAGGAGCCCAGGTACGAGCCATCAACTTCATACACATCCTATGAAGACCAAAGGTATGAACCTCCTCCCTCATACTCATATTTTGATGAACCAAGGTATGAGCCTTCATACTCATACTTTGAGGAACCAAGATATGAGCCACCACCTTCATTTGCTTATTATGAGGAACCATGGCGTGAACAACCCACCTCATATGAGTATTATGAAGAACAAAATTACGACCCTTATCCATCATATGCTTACAATGAAGAACAATGGTGTGAACCATCTACTTCATATGGGTATTATGAGGAACAAAGGGTCGAACAACCGGATTCAAGCTTAGAAAATTCCGATTCTTTTTCTATAACCGAAGTAACCGATAGGATATTAGAACACATTAGAGTTATCGATCGATGTATAAAAGAAGCTCGCGCAAGGGAAGAGGAGTCCCGCGCAAGAGAAGAATTAAAAAAAGAAGAGATAACTGAAATTGTAAAAATGGAAGAACAAATAAGTGAAAAACCGACACATGAGTTAAACAACGAAAAAGGTGAGTCCGACAACGTTAAAATCCAAGAAGAGTCTAATTTTGAAGAAATTAATCTCTTGACACCTTCTTTCAAAAATCATTGTTTAGTACCCACTCATGCTAAGTTTTTAAAAGAGTTAAACACTAACACTAAAATTGACGAAACGGTAAGTGTTAAGTTAACTAATGATCAAACGTCACTAATAAAAGAAGACCCATTTGAAATTAACATTACACCGGTTCCATGTTTCTTTCAAAATTCGTTTATTAGTAATGTCACAATCGATAAAGATCTTTGTGTTAACATAATGCCTAACTACATTTTCGAAAAATTAAGTATTAGTGATTTTTCTCCACTTCAAATACCCATTTTTCTATCCAATCGGAAAGTAATAAAATCAATCGGTATAGTTGAAGATGTCTTGGTTCAAACAAATCAAATGGTAATCTCGACCGATTTTGTCATCCTCGATGACGCTCCTCTAGTGTTGGGACGACCATTTGTAAAAACTCACGAAGCTTTGAAAAACCGGAAGTTCAACAATCTACCTCTTCAATTAGGGGCATTTAAAAGAAGTGTCGATCTTGAGCGATCAATGAAATATCCATTCGGCAATGACGACCCCCTAATTGAAGATGAGCCAGAACCACCCGATAAGGTGGGTCTAGCCAAGGACCCTTATAAACGTGGCGCACCACGGAGGCATTCCGCGGAACTATCCGTAGTTTAGTTTAGATTAACCTTTATGTTTTCTAGTTTAGTTTTTAATTTTCAGGAATAAAACACACTCGGGATGGTGAAGGATGATATGGGAAGCTTGAACCAACACCCCATACACAAAAACAGAGCCTCCCGATGATTTTTCTTCATTACAGCAAGTTCAGCACGGGGCCGTCCTCACCCCAACACGCCCCGTGCCCAAGGTTCTATAGAAAATGCCCAGTTCAGGTACCTGGACACGGGGCCGTGCTCACTGGACACGCCCCCGTGCCCAGCCTTCTGTTTACTTTTGGTACTGGCAGTCTGGACACTGGGCCGTGCTCAGCCAACACCACCCCGTGTTCAGCTACCCAGTACCATAAAATCTTGTTTTTAACCCACTTTTACACATTCAATCAACCTAAAAACTTATTTTTGGGACACATTGAGGACAATGTGTAATTTAAGTGTGGGGGGATGCTAAAACCTTGAATCTTTCAAGTCCTAATAACAAGCCTTACACAAAACTCTATTGGAACCGCTAATCACCCCAAATTTTTTCAAAAAAAAATTTCAATTTTTTTTTACTTGTCTAGGTTTAATTTGGGAATTTCAAAATTCTAAAAATGTTATATTTTTACAAATTTACAACCGATAGCGTCGTGACAAAAAGAACCAACATAAGAAAATTATGAAAAGGCATGACAAGCTTAGTTAAAATTTGATTATATATACTTGATCACATAAAAACCCATTCCCACAAAAGTGAGTTTTGAGCCTTTATTGAGCATACACTTACATATCATTTGACTAAATGCTCATTTTTCGTTTCTTGTGTGAATAGCCGCTTGGTTCTTACGACTCTAGAACTTGCCATGACGATACATTCCCGGTCCTTACCAACTTAAACCCGAGTAAGTAAATGATGGAGGCATTAGGACTAACCCTTTTTATTTCTACACCACTATTTTTTCTTTACCACCTACCCAATATCCCCCTAGTTAGCCCCTTTGAGCCTAAACCTTTTCATTTCTTAACCCAAACCAAACACCTTTTCACCCACCTAAACCCTTTTTATTTTTAACCTTTTGTTTTAGTAACTAGCTCGGTTTCTCATATGACTTTCAAAAAAAAAAGTGTGTTGATGATGAAGCAAAAGAAAATAAACAAACAAGTTCATCAAAAATAACTTTGTTTGAATAATAGCTTCATCAAAATAAAAGTGACAAAAAAAAGAAAGTCTTACGAAAACCGAAGCTTGTTACGCTTTTCGCCATTTTTCTACTAACCAATAACCCAACCACCTACCTTTAACCCAAGCCTAACCCTTCACCCACAAAGTCCTCTTGATATTTACAAAGGTATATAAGTTAAAAAGGAGGAGGATTGATTGCTTGGCAAGCCTATGGTAGGAGTAAGTCCCATGCCGCTCTCGAGTGATCCACAAAAATACATTTTCGGCCGAGTGTTGAGTGATCCCCGTCAGGTATGTGAACTTGTATATAAATAGAATTTTACAAAGGCATGTTATGCCCTAATAATTAATTTATCTTATGAAAAGTTTTAAATAAATCATGACGAATAGGATAGTAAATACATAAAAATAAAGCCTAATAAAGAATCTTGGATTCCCGGCACTCTATGACAAGCCCAAAAACCTTCTCTTCTACCAAGTCCATTTGGGAGTGTAAAGCCACATTATAAAGAGTTTTGCTTGAGGACAAGCAAAGATTCAAGTGTGGGGGTATTTGATGTGTGTAAAATGCAACATATAAATTACATCAAATAAGGCATAAAACTAACCTTTTTTTAGTACTAATATTGGAAAAAGTGTGTTTTTGTCTTCCTTTTGAATTTACAGGGTCAAATGAGCTTAAACGAACAAAAGGGACAAAAATACAGCCAAAACCAACATAAATACAAAGAAAAGGAAGAAACGTGGCATGCCCGACCCCTCGACAACAACTCCCAAAGCAAAAACAAGAAGAAAGCTGAGCATGGGGCTGTGCCCAGCTGAGCATGGGGCTGTGCCCAGCCCGACACGGGGCGTGCCCAGATCAGCACGGGGCAGTGCTCAGGATGGACAGCTCTGGCACTAAAGACAAACCTGTAGAAGCTTCTATTGCCCACCACGGGGTCGTGCCCAGTGGACACGGGGGTGTGGCAAAAGTACAGCAGGCGCATTAATTGTAATTGCGAATTACAATTAATGAAGAGAGAGAGTGTCAGACGGACACGGGGGCGTGCCCAGCGGACACGGGGGCGTGTGGAGCTAATAAAGACAAACAGTATTAATGAAGAAAGAGAAAAGGGTGGACACGGGGCCGTGTCCAGGCTTCTGTACAGGCTATAAATAGGAGTGCTTGGCTCAAGCTCAAACCATCCCTTGGCACACCACCTCTCTCACACTTCATCCACCACCCACCACCATCACAACACCATCATCCACCACCATCATCCATTGTCCATCGTAGAGTGTGTGAGTCGTCTCGGGATCCAAGATTGATCGTAAGAGTTCTTGACAATCAAGGCCATGTTTGCCTAAGTCTCTTACATCACTTGGTGAAGACAAAGTGTCTAGTATAATACTTTTTATTTCTAATCTTTTGCACTTTTTATTTGGTTTTGTATTAATGACTTTAATAACTAGTTACTTATGTTGAAGGTGATCTTTCCTTATCGTTTGTCCGTGGTGTCTTGGCATTATTTTACTGTCTATATAAAATAAAGGATTTTCACCATTCATATCTCCACGGTCTATACGGAGGTATGTTGGCTACCTGGTAGGGGGTTAAGGGAACGGTTTGGTAAAGGTCTTGCCATTGTTCAGCGTTTAGAGGTCCTGCAATGGACCTGGGTCAAATTTAGTAGGACCTCCTTCAATACTTCACGGTATTGGATGGCGGGGGTCCAAACTCTTTGACCCCCTCATAAGTTAACTACTATTAATACTATAACCCGGCTATTTAGGACTGTATCCCTGCTGACTCAGACTACTTAGCCGAGGGTAACGTCACCGCCAAAAGCGGGGCCTACCACAATACTGCATTAATAACTTAATTCATTATCTTCCAATAATCCACCCTTTTAGGATTGTATCCCTGCTGACTCAAACTACTGGGGTGAGGGTAACGTCACCTTCAAAAGAGGGGCCTACTACAATAACTAAGATAATCTCTTAATTATGTGCAAAAGTGCGGAAATAATCAAAGGTTATACTAGATACGAGTCGGAACCAAGTGATTCATCTTGTCTATCTGTTTTTCTTTTATTTTTATTTTCAGCATTTTAGTTAGTTTTTAATTTTCTTAGTTTAAAACATTTTTCTAAACTTTTATTTTGGTTAGACGTTGAGGATAAACCGGTACTAAAAGCTCTTGTGTCCTTGGACGACCTCGGTATCTTACCAACGCTATACTACACTCAACGATGGGTGCACTTGCCCATATGTGTGTTTAGTGTTCGTGAAATATCGTGTTTTATAAATTTAAAACTTGGCTAAAATAAGTGTTAAAAATGGCTTAAAATATACACCTAATATATACGACACTTCGCACGCATCAATGGACCAGCAGATGCGGTGCTTCCATAACTAGCTTGTTGTGGAACTGGTATAGGATTTCCGTACATATCTCTTGCTCCGGTATATTGATGGCATTGCTTTGAGACTTCTGGTTGTGGATTTCCGTACATGTCAGTGCTTGAGACAAAAGTCGTTTGAGTTGAGGAAGCTGGTAGTGGATTTCCATACATATCTCTTGATTCAAAGACCGTTTGAAACAGAGCATGTGGAGCAGGTCTTGTAGTAGTGCTAGAACTTCCACAGTTTCCATAATACATATCAGGATTCTGTTGCACTTGAATCCTTTTGGCCTTCCTGATTTCTTCTTGATCTTTGTTCTCCAAGAGCTGAATGAAATCATTGATATTTGTCGCAGCCAAAGTGCCATTGTATTTCAAGATTTCCAAGAAACCATTCCATTGAGCGGGTAATGCGTCGGCAAACTTGACAACAACTTCTTTTGGAGTCACTACTACCCCAAAGTTACTTAACTCAGTCAACAAGTGATAAAATCGACTTGTCAAGTCTCCCAAAGATTCCCTTTCCATACACATGAAGCCATCAAACTCCTTCTTGAGAAGATCATGTCGCAATTTGCGTGACGCTTCATTTCCTATGCCTCTCGTCTTCAATGCATCCCATAACCGCCTAGTCGTCTTGAAGCTGACAAACTGATGATATATATCCTTGCTCAATGTCACACCCCAACCAATGGCGGAAACATCGGGATGAGACGAAGTGTGAAGATTGCTCGAGACGTCATAGCGCTAATTGTGACAATAGAATTAAAGATAAATTGATTTCTTTCATAAATAAATGTTACAATACATGAGAGCTGAAATACAACATGTTAAAAACAATAAAAACAATACGACAACAATTATGACATTTATACAATGTATTTGACCTAAACGTCTATATGTGTATCTAGGCATCAACGCTACTTCATTTCATAGCATCATCATCCTCAACCTGTAACATGTTTAAAATAAAGTTCAATGCAAAAGCAAAGGTGAGTATACAAGTTTGGTACGTACATATCAAAAGATAAGTTTTGAACAATTCCTCATAGCAAGCATGTGATTCAAGATAAACATAAAAACATGGTATGTGTCTAACATATCAAACCAAGAAAACGCAATATGCTCATGACATAACCACAAGTTACGGGCGGCGGGTCGTTAATCCTATAGCGCTACATATGTCACGGTTTGGCTCGTACAAGTTAATGATAAGTTCAACACATAAGATTAATCCAAGTTTAAAGTATCAAGCCATCACGTATACAAGCATGTTAATAAGAATGTTCATGTGTTTAAGCAAAAAGTTCGTGTGTAAGTTGTTGATAGATAAACATGTTACACCCCAAAAGTGGTAAAAGTAAAGAGGGGAAAATACGAGTATACTCACATAATTGCTAAGTCTTCCGATTATCCAAGTGTTGACGAGCGTAAGAGATTCGAAGGATGGAACACCGAGGTCACCCTATATGGGTAAACGGGGGTGTATGAGTATTCGGAATTATGACGGAGGAATTGAATTGGAATTTAGAGTATATCTAGTTAATATAAAGATGTATACATTCCTATATATTTTATATAGTTTATGAAAAAAAAATTATAAATCGAGTCTTATCAAGAGAATTGATGAAATGATACCAAATAAATATATATTTGTATTTATTTTATAAAAATAAAACGAATTTAATAGGTTTCATTTTATAAAAATTATTGTTTCGTTTCATGAAATTTTACGAAAAACGGGCAGAGTTTCCTTTGTTTTTGGACGATCCCGACAACTAAAGTGTCGATAAAATTGTCAAAACTCAATAAACAATTTGATAACACAATGTAAATGTAAGATTTCTAAGTAGAAACAATACAAGTTATAACAAGTTCGGAGTCGTGGTTAAAATATTAACTAATTATGAAAAACACTAAAACTAATATTCGAGTCATTATTTCATACCAAAACTTGCGTCGACCCGACAGTTGGCTGACAGTTGACCAGAGTTGACCTGATTGACCAGCTTTGACCGGGATATCGAACCGAGCCTGCTGAACCGAAATAAAATCAAACCACCCTTCATCGGATTTAAGGAAAATAGTAGTAACCAACGGAAAGAAAAGAAATGAGGGATTACCAATCTGAACCGAGCCGCGTCAGTCGAAACAAACCGAGAATCAAAACTGAATCGGTACCAAACGGAGCTAAGACCCGAACCAAACTGATGTCAAAACGCGAACCAGACTCGACCCAAGTCTGAACAGGCTGAACCGAGACTGAGCCGAGACGCGAAACTTGACCCGAATCCCAGCTGACTTGTTGACCCGTCTCCAAGTCGAGACCAAATCTCGAACCGAAACAAAATCTGAACCGGGTAACCAAAACACATAACCAAAACGTGACTCGAATCAACTGTAATACAAATAAAAAAAACAACCGGACATGAATCGAAGTGAACCCGGTTCAAACTCGAACCGAAACTGAACAGGGAGTTGGCACCTACCGGGATTACGAAGGTATGTCGGAATGAACCATCGTTGCCTGTACCGGCGCCGGCTCTGCCGGTCGGCTGTGCTCTCTCGTCTCTCCTCGATCCTCTCTATCTCTCTCGTCTCCTTCTGCTTCGTGGTGCCATCGCCGCCGCCACCCGCAGTGGTGGTGGTCGTCGGCCACAGGGGACCCGAGAGGGGGGTATTACAGGTGGGTTGTGGGTTGAAGTTGTTGCCAGAGGGACTGAGACGCCGGAGCTCGGCTCCGTTCACCAGAAGTTCACGAGGGAGAGAGGGAACCGAGAGGTGTGTGTGTGTGTGGTTTCTCCAACAATAACAATGCAGGGGAGAAGAAATGGTTTGGGAGAGAAAGAATTGTGGGTGTCGGCTGGTTTAAGTGAAAGAATTTAGGGTTTAGATCCTTTTTATAGTTAAATAGTTGATTTAACTTGGTTTATTTGATTTCCTCTAACTAACTAGGTTAGAGGAAATTAACTAATTACTTACTATATTGAAGTATTATTATTTTTTTTATAATTAATTACACATATAATAACCATATAAAAGTCTTTCGACGGTTATTTAATTCGCGAAAAATTTTAATTGGTTCAAGGTTAGGATTCGGATTTCAAAACGGGTCGAATTTCAGGAATCCATTTTGACGGATGTTACACTCAACGCTTGAGTTAGAATAGAATATGCTTTCTTTTCTAAATCATATGCCTTTTTCTCGTCTGCCGTAAGATCTGCAAATGTCGCGACAGTTGAAGCGGCAACCTCAAGAGCTTGATCGAAATCTGTAATAAAACATAACAACAATTCCGTGTTTTTCCCAAGCACATACGTATGGAATCTTTCTTCCCATCCAGGATATCCATTCATGTGCATTAGCTTCGGTGGACGGTTAAGGCTTCCGGTTTCACTTTCGCTTAAAAGTATACTTTGAATACTTGGAGTTTGATTTGAAACGAACGCCCATTGACTTGACGAAATTTGATTCGCTTGCGATGGAATAGACGAAGATGCGGATGCAGGAGATTCGGCCCATGATGGCGACAAACCCGTGCTTCTATACTTGCTCTCCGTATTGGATGGATTTCCCCACCAATCCGAACTCATTTTAGATGAATAAAAATGAAAACCTGATTAAATCACTTGAAACAAACAGTTAAAACACTTTTTGAAACCTTCTGTAAAAAAAATTGACAAGTGTCTCGACGAAACTCAATGTCTTGGCGAAACACTTAACTGACGAAACAAGGATTTTTCTAAATGACAAAGTGACGAACCTCTAGGAAGTTTCGTCTTGAACAATTATGATGAATATATGAGTTTCGTCAAAAACAATTCCAAAAGAGAAATGGGAGTTTCGTTGACCTTTGTAAATGTGTACTGACTTGTTCTAGATATTTTGAAAGATAAAATAAAATCTTTTATCTCTGACAGGTTGGTGGCACTAGTTTCAAACACACCATACACACCATGCTTTCAACCATTTTGTCCATCATTCTTTTTTACCAACTTCACAGTAGCACTATATTATGATAATAACAATACTTCAACAGTGACTTCAAACAAAGATCAAAACACAAATATTTTTGAAGAACAAGATGAACTTTTTGAAGATCCTAATGAACACGATGAAAATTCCGGTCAAACTTATGAGTTTTCCTATCACCGGATAAATTTCCGAGAATAATTTTGCACAAAAAGTTTAATAAAAACCAAAACTTAACATGTAAACAAGGTTTTTCCAGCAAACTAATCAGCAAAATATAAAGATTTTCAAGGTTATAAACTTGTTTTTCCAGAAAATATTAAACTTTTGTTTCAAACTTTCAAGAACAAATCTGGGAAAAACACATGAAAATCTACTCGGTTTTAACAAGGAGAAGAGCCAAGGCTCTGATACCACTTGTAGGTCCAACTAGCAGAGGATCTAGTCGCCTAATCTTTGTATACGAACTGACCCGGTTGTGCGGAATCCAACTGAGAAAGCAAACCGAGATAAAGATTGACACGAACGAGACACAAAGATTCAAAGATTAATGCTCACAATATATTAAACCAGAAAGTTATTTACAACGATTACATAAAATACGCTAAAACTTTCTCAGTTCTCTCGTCTCACTGTGTTCGTTCTATGTTCACACCCTTCTGGGTCTCCTGTTTGCTGCTTAAATAAGCACCTGGTCGACGAAACATGTTCAGGTCGACGAAACACTGTTGGAGCCGACGAAACTTGAAGCAGGGCGAGGTAACATCCTCAGGAGAAGACGAAAGTTCCTTCAGTGACGAAACCTCTGGCGAAAGTTCATTGTGACGAAACATGGAGTGTTTCGTCACACTCCCAACCCAAAGAAACTTATGTTTCTTCAACAAGTTTCGTCAAACAGCTTGTTCTAGGAGTTTTGTCATGAGCTGCTTGGATCAGAGTTTCGTCATGTAGCCAACGTGCAGATCAGCAACAGTTTAGCAGCAACAAGATCAAATCAAAGCTCGATTGAGGATATTGTCTTTGATCTTCATTCCGGACCCGTAACGAGCGAGCCGCGTCCACATAGTGTATCAACAGTAGCATTGAGGTTTTCTTCTATGAATGTTGTTGATGCATTATTTTGGTGTCTGTAACTTGTCTTTTATTAACGTTGTAATTTTTGGTCTTTTTACGTTATCGAGTTTGTATTCGCCGTCGACCTTAGTTAGATATCCTCCTATCTTTCTATGTGTCCGACAAGTTTGTCTCGTCTATTATGTAATGTAAATGAACAATGCATGTTGCATTTGGGTTATTATGCATGTTTGTGTGTTTATATTGTTTGCTTCAAACTGTCTAACAGTTTGCAGCTCATCAACAATTGCAGCCATCGACGAAACTCCCATGTTTCGTCAAGTACTTGTATGATGAAAGTCCTTATGTTCACATCCCCATGTTTCGTCGTGATGGGTGACGAAACTCCTAGAGTTTCGTCATCCAGGATGTTTCGTCGGACCCAATCCATGTTTCGTCACTTGTGGGCCTGGGCTGCATATATAAACACATCATAGTTTCACATAGAAACTATGAGAGCATACCCTGAGAGTTTTACTTCAAACTTTGTGTGTATCTGTTTGAATCTTGTTCTTATCCCATTAATCAATTGACTGTGATTCATTGGTTACGTTGTGTTGTTACTATCTGTGTTTGGTTTGGCATAGTCATGGGGATTCCGCACTCGTGACCGTGTTTGTGATAAACAAGTTATTTGGTTTCGTATTCGATCCTCAGAAATCGGGACCTACAAATGTGATGTATTTAAGAGTTTCCCTCACACTTTTGATCAAGCTTTTCACTTCCGCCTTTTCGATGTTAGGAAGAGTAAACGGCATCGAGGTAAAACATGAGTTAATCCAACATCGGAAAATCATTTTTGTAAATAATTGTTTGTGTTTTCTTAATTTCTCGTACTTTTTGCATTTTAGGGGGAGTAAAAACGAAAAATACAAAAACATTGAAAATTTTAAAAATACAAAAACATCGAAAAATTTCAAAAACACAAAAACAATAGAAAAACAAAAATGAGTTTCCTGGCGAGAAAAAGAGAATATGATAGTACATCAGTGGTCTGTCGAAACCTCTTTGAACTTAAAATGAAAAACGATAAGCAGATCTATATAAGATCTATCGGTAGGCTCACAATCACTTTAAAGTGTGCATGGTTATATAAACCTAAATCGACCAAAGACCGTGTGGGAACCGCTCATTGGCATATGGTCTTGGTACCGAAATTTCGTTTGATAGATTGCTGAGGTTCTGAGATACGTGGTGTTTATGTTGTTTATCATTTGGGTATCATGGTTGTTTCTTTTACCGAAAACAACGAGGACGCAAGTCTAGAACTTCCATGATACCATACATACGTGTACATATCATTCAAACATGTATATAATACATGATGCACCCGACCTTAATAAGTGATAAACAATCAAACGCCACAATCAATAAGTGATAAAATATCACAGTTTATCCGGGAGTCAAGTTCGTCTCTTTGTCGGTACGATCGTACTAACCTGTTCACAGACTTGCTCTTGTGACCTTCATGCATCGAATATCAAGTTCCTCATCAATAAGTGATTTTATCACATAGGGCTTGTATTCATTCAAAAAATAAGCGAGTATCTCACATCATATACGTTGAAAACAGATGATAAATGGTATACTCACCAGTAAGATTAACTCTCGTGCATACCTTGATACGGGAATGTGTCGTGTGTGGATGAACACCGGTCGGTAAGTATAAATCATACCTTAACGTATCCCCTAACCACGAGTACATCTGATAAGTTGAGCTAAAGTGGACAATAATACCGATAATCGTTATAGGATGCTTATCTAAATATTAACTAATTGACCAACAAGAGCATTTTGGCGTGACAGTACACTGATATGATTCTCTTACCCTCGAAACTCGCAAAAAGAATTAATGTCTGTAAATATTTATTTAATGCTTTCAATTTATGCATCTCTGTATATATTTATTTACTGCTTTCCGTCTTTAAATTTGAAATATTCAAAAATTCCAAAAAGATTTTAGGTGTGTTTTAATACAAACTTTATAAAAGCCAAACATATTATATTTCTATCTTATTTTCGATTGTACGATGTTGAATCTTGAGTCTTTTCCACCTGATACCTGATTGAAACCTAAAAACAAGTGCATCTTCATAAACGGTCGAAATTTAGCAAGTGTTGAAAGTTAAAATCTAAAATTGATCAGATATTTACAACTTTCAAACTTTTGTTGGTCCGTGTTTGATTGAGAGTTGGTCGTACGTGTGTTGTGTGTTTATGATGACTATATTCCAAGTGGTTGTTCTCATTACGTGTTTAGCTTTCTTGTATGTGCAGATGCGACATCCAAATTAGCTAAAGGCGAAGAGAACGTGTTAAACGACGAGCTTTGGAATGAAGACACGACATGGATGTAATCAAAGGATCAATATGATCGAGTTGCCGCTGACCACTTCTCCTCACCACAAGGATCAAAAATTCGAATATCAACGATTCTCGAGCAACGTTCAAGGGGGAGCTTGCTGATACATCTCCTGACAGTGCCACTACAAGAAATTGGGGTGTTTACCCACACATAATTTACCTACAGATGTAAATGTGTGGGTATTTTACCTACACATGTTTGTATATGTGTGGGTAATAGTTGATGATATATGTTCATAATAATTAACACTTAATATGTGTTGGTAATACATTTTAGCCACACTTGGTATTCGTGGGAAAATTCCCCCCTCCCCAAATTGCTTACACATGTAGCAAATTTTCGTCAAGTGTAGCTAAATTATCTACACATATGTAAAAAACTAATATATATGTAGGTAAATGATTATATTTACCAACACATAAGAATTAAAAAAAATATGTAGATAAACTAAGTTAATATATACTTAATTTTTTTTTAAAATGACGTGGCACATTAAATACCTATACATCATTAAAAATATACAATATGTGTAGATATTACGTACCTATAAAGTAACTAAATATATACTTTTTAGATGATGTGACAAAACAAATATCTATACATATTAAAAAAATGTACAATATATGTAGATGTTGAATACGTATAAAATAAATAATTAATTTTTTTTTAAGATGACGTGACAAAAAATACCTACACATATTTAGAAATGTACAATATGTGTAGATATTGGACACATAAAAAATAAATTATGAGGGCTCCGAGCTACATCTAAAGCTCAAGCGTGGTTCGTTTGTAGTTTTTCAAGCTCCGACTCGGCTCATATTTTATTTATTAATTAGTTCATATTAATTAGAGTAAATTAAGATTTTGGCACCTGTGGTTATATATCAGTTTTACCCTTTTAGCCAAAAAAAGAATTTTTTAACATCTAAGCCCCCAACGTCTTTTTTTCTAACCCTTTTGGCCCCTAACGTCTTTTTTTTCAAACCATTTTGGCCCCTAACATTTAATGGACCGGGTTAGTGTTAGGGGCCAAAACCATTAAAAAAAAGACGTTAGGGGCTCAGATGATAAAAAAAGGCTAAAATGGTAAAAGTGACACTACAAACAAAATGCCATTTAGTGACACACACTTTTAATGGCACTTTATATGTGCCATATTTGCTTGACGCATATCATTAGTGGCATTTAGCTTTTACACCACTAATTTATGTTTTAGTAGCACTTTAGGTTTAGGTGTGTCATATTTGCATGGCACACTATTTTAGTGACAATTAACTTTTATTCCACTAAATCATAACAATTTCATATTTTTATAACCAAATTTTCCCTCGTCTACTAAAAATTCATTTTCCAATGTAATTTTAGATTTCCCTCTTTCCTAAAATTTCAATTTTGAAAGTAAATTTTCTAAAAACATTAATTCCCTCTCACTTTTGGTTTCCCTCCTTTTCAAAAATTTCATCTTCTACAGCAAATTTCCTAAAGCATTGAATTCCCTCTCACTTTCAGTTTCCTCAACTCGTAGATTTTCTCCCTCACTTTCATTGATGCTCATTTTCCCTCTTCATAAAAACCTATCAAACCCTAGCTTGTAGGTCTAATCTCATTAGCGAATTCAATTCAACTGGAACCCTAGCTTGCAGGTCTAACTTCTAATTCTTGTGATTTTTTTGTAGGTCGCTGGGGAACTTGATAGATCGATGACCAAAGATATGAAACCAGTTAATCTCTTAACATCTCATAGTTTAGTTAGATAGTTATATAATTAGAAATAATATTAGATATGGCGGTTATGAAGTTGAAGGACCAAAGTTGACAAAGTGGAAGTTGGAAACTTCCATCAATAACCGAATAGGTGTGTCTCTACACACACACCCATTCCAATCGGTACAAGACAACAAAGGAAAGGATGCGACTGTTGATCATATGGCTGAGAATCGACATACCTCTTCAAGATCAAATCTCAACCACACATCCAAGAGACACGACCTTTCACGAAGAGACGCGTCTATTCACTCGTACCCGTAGGAAACTATAAATAGGGATAGTTAGATTCATTTGTACTTGTTCATTAACATTCGAAATCAATTGTATATACTCTCAATTCGATATTGTATACATTCGGTTATTATCAAGTTATTCAAGTTGTTGTTATTCAAAGTTATTCACGCTCATTTAGAGATCAAGATCCAAGTTTGGGCCAACAAATTGGTATCAGAGCATCAGGCTCTAGGCGTGGGAATCGCAAGGCATCGCAGGGAATTCGCGATCAGGTTTCAATTTCGTTTTAAATTCGCAAAAGTTTATTTCAGAATTTTAATTCTCGGTTCTAGGAAAGTCGGTTGAACCGAACGGTTAGGAATCTAGGGTTCGTTTGTTTTGATTCCGGGGTTTTAGTGCGAATTAGATTATTTCGGTTGTTTGATTATTACACGGTTAGGGTAATCGTGGGGTTAGTAAGATATATTGAAACCAAGAAATAAAAGTTAGTAGAAGTGAAGATCGTTCGGCAGGAAGATATGTCAGGAGGAACCGGACCAAGTTCACAAGTTATAATTCAAAAGGAAGGAAATTCTCTTTCCCAGTTTCAGTGTCCAATACTGAAACCAACAAACTATACGGTTTGGGCTATTCGTATCAAGACGATTCTTGAAGCGAATGGTTTGTGGGAAACGATTGAACCGGCAGAAAATGCAACGGTAGACGCTAAGAAAGATAAGTCTACAATTGCATATCTGTTTCAAGCAATACCAGAAGACGTTGTATTGCAAGTCGCAAGTTGTAAAACTGCAAAGGAGATTTGGGATAATCTAAAGATTAGACATGTTGGCGTAGATCGGGTACAAAAGGCGCGTATGCACACGCTAATGTCAGAATTTGAAATGTTGCTAATGAGGGATGACGACACTATTGATTCGTTTACCGCAAAGATCAATAGTATCGTTACCCGAGCAACAGAAGTAGGATCGACTATGAGTCAATCGACTCTAGTACGCAAACTCTTAAATGGCGTACCGGATAGGTTTACTCAAATCGTTGCCTCTATGGAGCAATACTCTGATCTAGATACCATGACGCTACAGGAAGCGGTCGGAAGACTAAAGACGTATGAAGAACGTCTCAAGTTAAAGAAAGGAAGTCAAGGAGAAAGCCAAGATAGGCTTATGTTTACACATCAGGATAACAATAGAGGAAGGCAATCTGGAAACCGCGGTCGTGGTAGATTTAACCAGACGCGTGGAAATTGGCGAAACAACAGAAATAGGCAAAGTCCCAGAAACGAAGGATCTACATCTGGATCTAGAAATGGAAGTTCTAGAAATTGGAAGAAGTTTGCAAGAACCGACTTAAGTAAGATCCAATGTTTTAAGTGTCAAAAGTTTGGACACTACAAGAAGGACTGTTCTGAGAAAGATGAAGTGCAAGAACATTCAAACCTCGTCGAGGAAGACGAAGCACCCGTATTGTTGATGACAATACAAGAAGAAAATGTTCAAGGAAAGGCTCTGCTAAATGAGGAACATGTAAAACCGACAAGTTATGCCTCAGGAGATGAAAATCTATGGTACTTAGACAACGGGGCAAGCAACCACATGACAGGAGTGCGAAGTCACTTCAAGGAGTTAGATGAAACGGTGACAGGGCAAGTACGTTTCGGTGATGGGTCACACGTAGAAATTAAAGGCAAAGGTTCAATACTACTGGAATGTCTGAACCAAGAACAAAAGATCATTTCACAAGTATACTACATTCCAAGCCTGAAGACCAATATATTGAGCCTTGGACAACTTACAGAAATCGGTTGCAAAGTGGTTATGGACGGAGATTTACTGACTATCCGAGATCGAAATAGAAAGCTGCTAATGCGAGTCAAGAGAATGAAGAACAGGCTGTACAAAGTCAAACTGAAAACGGGAAAACCAATCTGCTTACTATCAAAGACCGAAGACACAGCATGGTTATGGCACGCAAGGTTAGGCCATTTACACTTCGACGCTATTAAAGAAATGACTCGTAAGAATTTGGTACATGGAGTTCCCCAAATAAGCCATGCTAGTCAAGTCTGTGACGCATGCTTATTAGGAAAGCATAGTAGGGCACCATTTCCAAATCAGGCAAAGTTCAGATCTTTAAAACCTCTGGACTTAGTCTATGGAGATTTGTGTGGTCCTATAACTCCACCAACACATGCTGGGAAGAAGTATATATTCTTACTTGTAGACGACTGTACTCGCTACATGTGGGCGTATTTACTAACTTCCAAGGATCAAGCATTCGAAACATTTAAGGAGTTCAAAGAAAAGGTGGAAAAGGAAACACAGACCAAGTTAAAGATGTTAAGGACGGATAGAGGAGGTGAATTCACATCGGCTGAATTCAACAAGTATTGCAAAACCAACGGCATAGCAAGACAGCTTACAGCACCATATTCCCCACAGCAAAATGGAGTAGTGGAAAGAAGAAACAGGACGATGTTGTCAACTACTCGCAGTATGCTAAAGGCAATGAACATGCCACAGAATTTTTGGGGTGAAGCAATACGACACGCAATATACGTACTAAACAGGGTTCCGACAAAAGCCCTGGTGAACAAGACACCATTTGAAGCATTGAAAGGAAGGAAGCCAAATTTAGAACACTTGAAAGTTTTTGGCTGCACTGCTTACGCTAAGGTACTACCACTTCAACAAAAGAAGTTAGATGATAGAAGTGCACCTATGGTTTACCTTGGAATAGAAGAAGGATCAAAGGCGTACAGATTATATGATCCAGCAAAGAACAAGATATGTGTCAGTAGAGATGTAAAGTTCATGGAAGGTCAACCATGGAACTGGAATAGTTATATGGAAACGGTAGATTCAGGGAATCCCGAATGGACAAACTTTGTCATTCAAGAAGATGACATACCACCAGAATTAGAAGAAAATGAGCCAAGTAGTCCAGGCAGTAGCGGGCCACATCATGACGATTCAGGAGTAGGTCAGACAGAAGAACAAGACTCCTATGTAACCCCGCTAGCATATTCATACAATCAGAACTCAGCAGGAAGTTTAAGCAATTTATCAAGTGGAGGTCCATCCACTTCTGAAAGTACAACAGAGAGTATTAGTGACACTCCAGTAAGATTGAAAAGTCTCGAAGAGTTATACGAAGAAACAGAAGAAATTCAAGTACATCCACATGAATTATTACTCGCTGAAGAAGAACCAAGGAATTACAAGGAAGCATCTAGTGACAGAAACTGGATTGAAGCAATGAAGGCCGAGTTAGACTCAATAAACAAGAATAACACTTGGAGTTTGACGGAATTGCCAAGAAATCACAAAGCAATAGGTTTAAAGTGGGTATTCAAGACTAAGAAAGATGCAAGCGGAAACGTGGTCAGACACAAGGCAAGACTGGTTGCAAAAGGATATGTTCAGCAACACGGAATAGACTTTGACGAAGTCTTTGCACCGGTAGCACGTATGGAAACAGTACGACTAATATTGGCTTTAGCAGCATATCAAGGTTGGGAGGTACATCATCTAGATGTGAAATCTGCATTCTTACACGGAGACCTGAAAGAGGAAGTCTATGTATCACAACCAGAAGGATTTATAAAGCCAGGAAATGAAGGAAAGGTTTACAGACTATCAAAAGCATTGTATGGATTGAGACAAGCACCAAGAGCTTGGAACACGAAGTTAGATCAAACCCTAAAGTCACTTAACTTCAAGAAGTGTACTTTAGAGAACGCAATCTATACAAGAACAAGTGAAGCCTCTACACTAATAGTTGGAGTCTATGTTGATGACTTGATAGTCACAGGAACATCAAAGAAGGAAATAGACATCTTCAAGTCTCAGATGAAGAATAAATTCGATATGAGCGATCTAGGATTGCTAGCATACTATCTGGGAATAGAAGTAATTCAAACAGGGGGTGAGATAGGCATCAAGCAGACAGGATATATCAACAAGATACTCAAAGACGCTGATATGTTATCCTGCAATGACACGAAGACACCCATGACTCCAGGAACTCAATTAACAAAGACTGAAGAAGGAGATCTAGTAGATGCAACACACTACAGAAGCCTGATAGGTTCTCTCAGGTACTTATTGCATACAAGACCAGATCTATGTTACCCAGTCAGTCTACTTAGTAGATTCATGCAAGAACCAAAGGAGCAACACCTGAAAGCAGTAAAGCAAATACTACGTTACATCAAAGGAACTAAAGAGCATGGAATCATCTACAAAAGACAAGGAGGATGTAAGATCACAGGTTATAGCGACAGTAGTTTTGGAGTTAATACAGACAAAGGAAAAGGAACAACTGGTCTAGTATTCTACTTTGGAGAATCACCTATAACCTGGTGTACACAGAAGCAACAAACAGTGGCACTATCTTCATGCGAATCAGAATTCATGGCAGCCACTGCAGCAGCATGTCAAGCACTATGGCTTAAAAGATTGTTAAGTGAAATCACAGGCTGGAAGGAAGAAAAGATAACACTTAGAGTAGATAACGTTTCAGCAATAGCACTCATGAGAAACCCAGTCTTTCACGGAAGAAGCAAGCACATTGACACACGCTATCACTTCATAAGAGAATGCGTTGAAAACGAAGATATCACTGTGGAACACATAAGCGGAGAACTACAACGGGCAGATATACTAACAAAGGCACTAGCAAGGATCAAGTTTGCTACAATGAGGGAACTGCTCGGAATTCAAGATTTAAAGCAACTCATGGATGTTCGAGATTAAGGGGGTGAATGAAACCAGTTAATCTCTTAACATCTCATAGTTTAGTTAGATAGTTATATAATTAGAAATAATATTAGATATGGCGGTTATGAAGTTGAAGGACCAAAGTTGACAAAGTGGAAGTTGGAAACTTCCATCAATAACCGAATAGGTGTGTCTCTACACACACACCCATTCCAATCGGTACAAGACAACAAAGGAAAGGATGCGACTGTTGATCATATGGCTGAGAATCGACATACCTCTTCAAGATCAAATCTCAACCACACATCCAAGAGACACGACCTTTCACGAAGAGACGCGTCTATTCACTCGTACCCGTAGGAAACTATAAATAGGGATAGTTAGATTCATTTGTACTTGTTCATTAACATTCGAAATCAATTGTATATACTCTCAATTCGATATTGTATACATTCGGTTATTATCAAGTTATTCAAGTTGTTGTTATTCAAAGTTATTCACGCTCATTTAGAGATCAAGATCCAAGTTTGGGCCAACAAGATAAAGCAACCCCATCGCCACTCCCACACCCCAAGTCGCTACTTTTTGTTTATAACTCACTCAGATTCTCCACACCATTTTACCTAATCATTCTTCAATTTCAAACTCTAAAAACCAATTTACACGGTGGTCGCTTCTTGAACCTTAGAAAATTCAAAAATAAGGGTTTTGTAATCTGATTTCTTTTTATCTCAAAATGTTAATCTTCACAGCAAATTGATAAATTCCTCTTTTCCTGCTGCTGAAACTCTAGAAACCCTAAAAGGGGTTGTTTAATTCTTTCTAAAACTTGTTTTTTTTTTCAAACGTTTTTCATCTGGGTGCTCTTGAAAATTGTTATGTTTAGTCAAGATTCATGAAAGTTGCTTACTTTCTATCTGAAATCACAATCTTTGTTGTGATTTTTGTTGTTAAGACACCCAATTGGTAGTGTCTTTTGAATCCCTAGAAAGATCAAGAAATGGGTTTTCTTTTCTTGTTTTTTTGTTTATAGTTTATCTTTAACTGCTGTTTTTTTTTTGTTTAAATTAGGTTAAGAATGGATGACTATGATCATAGTAAGGTGTTTGTGGGTCGGATTTTATGGGAGACTACAGAAGAAACTTTACAAGGCCATTCTAGAAAATATGAAACCGTTGTGGGTTCAGTTATCGCTGAAGATCGAGGCATTGGTAGCCCTGGTTGGTTTGCTTTCCTTTCCTTTTCGGATGCATCAGCTCTTGATAAAGTTCTTGTTGACACACATACAATTCTTGGCAGAATGGTTTGTTTTCCTTTTCTTGCTTTCTTTCTTTCTGGATTGAGTTATGTTGACTAGTACTTTTTATGACTTGGAATTATTATATTAGTTATTTATTATGTTAACTTTAGGTTGGTTTGGAACTTTTGGTTTGACAATGATTATCAGTTTATCACTACATGTAGGATCCATATTTGAGTGACTAAAGTAGTGGCAGGGCTATGTAGGTGAGAACAAGGTCAAGCAACACTAGTGATTTTTACATTTCATTTAGAGCTTATAGTGTGAGACTTTTGGTTGACACCAATCATTTCATATAATGACACTAGTGGAAAATACGAACACATATCAAGGTGTTGTATGGTGGTTAAGCGTGGGTTTTCTCAACCAAAGGTTGTCCGAATCTTCTTCTTTTGTTTTATACCTTTTCCAAGCAAAAGCCAGGATCTTTTTTAGAAGAGCAAAACCTTACACACAACCTTTTCATTTTGCTACTGCTACACTTTTTACTTTGCTTCCGCTCTCTGTGCTTGGCAGGCCATTTTCATCTCTTTATCGTTGTTTCAGAAACAACACACCTCATGTTATCCCACTTGTATTTGATGATGATATTCGCAAAGCTTACTGTCCAGGTGTGTTCGTTTTTATTATTAAAACCCCATCATTTAATTTAAGTTTTCACTGTTTTAGGTATGATTGTTGATATATCAGTTATGATAGCCTAAATTTTGTTGCCTGATGTGATATTGTTGTTCTGATATAATCCTATGTGTATATCAGCTGTTTGTTGTATTTCCACCAAGAGACTCTTAGTTTAAAGTTAGTATGATATTATCCATTATAACTCTTTAACAACTAATATAACTAACTAAGACCCAGTGTTGTAAAATCCGGCCTAGGCGGCCGATTAATCGGCGCTAGGCGCTAATCGGAACCCCATTGCCTGGATTTTGCCCAATCGGACCAAAAAATTAGCGTTCAACATCTCGACTTATTATTCTCTTCTATGTTTATGTCGTCACTGTAACGAGGGGCTTAATACAAGTTTAATTTATAACTCATTTCACATGTATCCGACTCCTAAAATTTTCATCCGTTTCCCGCTTCCTCTCTTAAACTTTCTCCCTCTCAAATAAAAAACCTCCCTCCAAATTACCTTGTATCTCTTTAGTTTTCATAGATTTACAGTCTTGTCTGGCCTGGCCTATCATGTTTACCCCACAACACCTCCTCATCTCCTTCCTTCTCTTCTCGTCCCTCACATCTTCATCTTTTTTAATTTCTATAGAATCCACGAAACCCTATCCCTCTTTCACAACAAACCGCCAACCGTTTTGCATCATGGAGTAGCCGTGGCTACTCAAGGAAAAATCATCACATGAAAATGTACTATGTTTGATTTGGTTATTCCTGCTTTGTTGTAATACAAACACTCATCAATGCACCATGCTATAAGATTTGACACTAGGAAACTGATTCTTTAATCAAAGGTTCTTTAAATGTCCCACAACTGTGATGATAATGCGGTGGGAACTGGTCAATTTATTGTGCTCTAGATTGAAACAAAAACTTCAGCAATCTTTTGATGTTGTGATCATGATGACTGTGAATACATTTAATTGAAATCTTATACTAGTTAAAAAGGATGAAGTGATTTGACCTAAATTGGTTAAAGTAAAAATTAAATTAGTTAGGGAACAGTGGATGTAATTAGTGTTTGGATGAATTATAATATGTTACTACTTACTAACAAGTTAGAATCTAAAATAATGAATATGAACATCAAAGTAGCATATTAATTGAAAATTCTTATTTGACCCATTATGTCAAGGTAGTTAAAGTTGTATAAAAATCTTGACTTCAGGAAGTTAACGTGCGGGTACAAAGATTCCAGATATATTCATATCCTACAAACAAAGGTATGTATTGTGATACTTATTTTTTATTTGCACTTGAGTAAATTATTGAATCAGTAGAGCTTAGTTAATTTTTAAAATTAGAATTTCATTGTTTTGAAATTACCCGGTATAAAATTCTTTACCATTTCATTTCTTTAGTGACATTAATATTTAATTATCATCTCTTATCTGAACTCTGTTTCTTTATGTAGGCACTACCCTTATTTGGAAATAAGGCACCAGATTTGGAAGCAGAACCTGTTTTTGATCAAGAACTCATCAAGGTAACTAAATTATTTGTACCTTGCCTTCATATTTCTTGATAAAACTTAATATTTGTCACAATAGTCGTCTAAATTTGAAAAAAAAATGGAACTTTTGTTCAATCTTAGGAACTATGTAACAGCAGGTTAGGCTCCTCGATTATATTGGCAGGAGGTACATCATTCTCTTCTTCTACCATTCGGACCTCACTTTCGTTTTTCCAGCTGGCGGTACGTCATTCTCTTCTTCTACCAGTTGGTTAAACGAATTTCTTATTTCAATCCTTTTGTTTCTAATGTACAGAAATCAGCGACCGTTATGCTGAATTTGAGAAGATACTGGGGGTTTTTGTAGATAGTGTGTGGTATGAATCTTGAAGTTTAAGTGGGCTTTTGGTTTGTAACTTGGAATCAATATGGGTATGGGTTTTTTCCGATTTCATAGTGAAAGGTATAAAGTACAATTTGAGGCAAATATAAAGGTTGTTTTCTTAGAGTTATTGTATTGATTTTGTAGAAAATTGATCTAAGTTGATTTTGTATGCCATAATTTATTAGTTAATTTATGCTGATTTTGAAAGTATTTTGTTTTGACCCAAGAAACCAATAAATGAGATTATGAAAGAGATGGGCTTTAAACATGATTGCTTTGTATTTCATTTTTTCTTGTTTATATATCTTAGTGGCTTCAAATGATCTCTTTATTTTTTTTCTTTTTGCTGATTTTGATTTTGCAGAATGAAAATGGGCTGCAAATGAGCGATAAGTTGGTTATTGAGCCTATATTTGGAAGAAGCTCAGTTCGTTTGCAAGGGTGGGGATGTGATCCGGTTAGTTTTAATAGCACAATGGGTGCTACTAAAAAATCAAAGCTTCTTGCTTAGGGAGAGCTGTGGATGCTTACGATGAGCTGTGGATGCTTACGATGAGCTAGTGGAAGAACTTGGAACCGTGAAAGGTAAATGTTGGTGCATTCATCTGTCGTCTTCGTCTTATGTCGAGTCTCGGGTTCGTTGCGTTGCTGAACAAGAAGTGATGTCATCATATATGATGATGACATCATATATGTGACATCATCTATTGCAATATAGACATATGAAGACAAATTTAGAAGTTAACCGTTTAAAAGTCAAATATGAAATTGAAACATGTACGTTTGAGAGGTCACGTTTGAAGATAGGTTCCGTTTGAATGTAAAGTTTGAAATAGGGTTCCGTTTGAAATGATTATGTCATTTTCAAACGGAAGGGTCTTCCCTATAAATAGCCTTCAAACGAGGTCATTTGTAAGGTTCTAGTTTCCGACGCCGAGGTGCTGTCGAAGTGTCTCCAGTCCTGTAAACGTTCAGAGATTAATAAACGAGACATTTAATAGTGAATCCAAGCTAAACAAAGACCGAATCAATGAATTCCGCCTCTGATTCGGTCTGAGCACTCTTCTGATCGACTCGTTAGGTCGTTTCACGATCCTACAAGTGGTATCAGAGCTCAGGAGGAAGAGTTCTTACCGTTTAGCTCGTTTTCGCTAGCATATTCTGATTTTCTACACCTTCTTTTCAAAACTGAACAAGTTTTCACGGTTAAAATCGGCTAAAACTTTCACAATATGTGCGTAATTGTATTTTAACAAACCCTTGAGAGTTTCAGCTTAAAATTCGAAGTAAAACTGGTAAAAATGGCTTGATAACTGGTGACCGTTTGAACGAGTTCTGCCCTATTGTTTGAAATTGACCCTATTGTTTGAAACTGCACCTGACAGTTTGAAACTGCCATCCTATTGTTTGAAATTGACCCTATTGTTTGAAACTGCCACCTGAAAGTTTGAAAAGGGGGTCCTGTTTGAACCTCTAGTTTGAAGTGGACCTCTAGTTTGAAGGATACACCTCCAGTTTGAAAGTGTCACCCGTTTGAAACTGGCTTCAAGTTTGAAATTGGCTTCCAGTTTGAAATTGGCACCCTACCGTTTGAAATTGGCTTCCAGTTTGAAATTGGCTTCAAGTTTGAAATTGGCTTCAAGTTTGAAACTGGCTTTTGTTTGAAAGTGGTTCTAGTTTGAAAGTGACATACCGTTTGAACAAGGTGTTGGAACATGTTGTGTTTGGATTATGGAAATGATGTTTGATGAGATGGAAAATCATGATCTTGAAAGATTAAATGATTGGTATATGGGGTATTTGGACGATAGTTATAGAAATGTGAAAAAGGATGTTTGGGTTAAAAGGTTTAAATATTTTGTCTGTTTGAAAAATGAAAAATTGGAAGAATTAGAGAACCGATATGGAGTCTTACTTGGTTACTTAAAAAATCATGAGATCGTTTTATCGGATACTGAAAAGATAGAAAAGTTTGCTGATGCATTACCTATTGAATGGAGTGAATTTTTGAAAAATTTAAGAAAGGATTCAAATTTTTCAAAATTACATCTATAAAGATTCATCAGCATACTTAAAACTCATGAATTTGAAAACAGAAAGAAAAGGAAAAAATGATAAAGGTTTTAGAAAATCATTTGGCAGATATGGGCTTAGATGTGATTGATGAAATGAACAAAAGGATTGTTGAATGTATTAGAGCAAAATATGTTATGAAATATGATATGAAGAGGGGTTGTTATATTGATGAGTATGCAAATCCTCTTAATTTCGTTAAAATCTTTTGTGCAGGTACATTCATGACAAAGGAAGAAGAAACTTCAAAAGTTGAAGAATCTGTAAAGTTTGAATCCTCAAGTTCTGAATCTGTGTGCTCTAAGTGTGACAACTTTAAAACTGAAAATGACAAACTCTTGAAAGATGCGGAAAGTTTGACATCGGAAGTCAAAAAGCTGAAAGATGAGAAGCAAGCTGATATTAAACAGATTCTTATGTTTCAGGAAATTTGTGAGAAACTGAAAGTTGAAAATGACAAACTGTTAAGTAATTTGAACAGTTTGACATCAGAAAACAAGAAGTTGAAAGAAAAAGCAAAAGTTTTTGAAGAGAAAATTGAGAGTTTTGAAAATGAAAAATCAAGAATTGAAAAAGAATTTCAAAGTCAGATAAAGATTCTTGAAGATGGAAGAAATGTTTTTAGTCAAAACAACATTGAAAAGCAAAAAATTATAAATTCTCATCTTCAGACGATTATTCGACTTGAAGAAGAAGCTGAATGTGCTCGAAAAACAATCAAGGTTCATCTTGAACGAATATCTCAGCTTGAAATTGAAGCTGAGAATTCAAGAAACAAAATAGATGAGCTTGAAGAGAAATTGAAAGGTTTTGAGACTTCGTCATCAACACCAGATTATCCATGTCCAAAACCGATCAATTCCGTTCCAATAAGTGACAATGTCACAAACTTTGACAAAGTCAAAGTTGAAGATTGTGATGAGAAAACTGATGATGAAATTGAGAAAAGAAAAATATTTTTGAAATTAAAAGAAATGTTTAAAGAAACTGTTTTACATTTTACTGAAAAAGGTGAATGCTCAACGCAAAAACCTGTAAAGAAGAATGTGGAACAAAAACAAAAGGATAAAAAACCGAAAAATGTTAAAAAAGAAAATAAAAGCTCATCAGTTCAATCATCCAATCAAGATCAAAAATCACAAAAATTGAAAAATGAAAACTCAAAAACTGTTGGTAATAAGTGGTGCAGGTTGGATCACAGTGCTCAAAAGTCAAATCCAGCAAACAAGAGGAGCAAGGATTATCACCAAGCCAAACAGTGCTATGATCTGAATGTTTGGGCTGAAAATGGTGATTGGTACGATAACAGAGTGTGTTACCGATGCGGTTATAAAGGACACATTGCTGTTAACTGCCAGAGTTGGAGTTTTGAGTCAAGGAGATGCTTTAATTGTCATTTCAAAGGTCACATTGCCAGAGATTGCCTAAGGAGATCGAATGAAAGATCGAGGGCTGAATTTCAGAGGCAGGAGAAGAAACCAGTCAATGTCAAGCCCAAAGAACAGAAGGTTCAAGAACCTAAAGTTCAAGAAAAGAAAGTGAAGCTTTCATAGGGGCAAAAAGACAGACTGAGGAAGAAGAGGAAGAAGGCGAGAGAGTATCTCGAAATGATTTTGTCCTCAGGTTCACCGGATAGATCGAATAAGAGTTCTGATGAATCAACTCCCTCAACTGCAAAGTCAAGCAAGACGAGTTCATCAAATACAAATCTGAGGACGAAAGAGGATAAGAAAAAGAAGAAAATGGTCGGCGATGAATCTGACATATCAAAGTCAGACAAGCCACATTCAGGCAATGATTTTGGTATGGTAAAGCCAGAAGAGCCTGTTGTTGAGGTAAAAACTAAGAATTCAGGTTTAACAATGGATGATGCAAATTTTCCACCATTGTTGAACAAGAATTCGAAAGCACCCAAGGACCGTCAGGCTTGGGTGAAACTCTTTAAATGAAAAACCTGACTTGCCGGAGTTCCCAGCTTGGTAAGCGTGGAACATGAATCGGCACATTTCTTGAGAAATTCACGAATGTGGTATTTCGACTTACAAGTGGTAAATCAGGGACATTAAGTTGTACTTGATTTTCTACATGTGATTGTGTTGTTAAATTCGGAAATGTTAAATCTTTACAAGTGGTTGAAAGGAACAAGATGATGTGATGACCCCGAACCTACAAGTGGTTGGTAAATAAACTAATTTTCTGGAAAAACCATTTTGATTAAAATAAACTTAAGTGTTTTGAGATCACAATGGGAAAATAGTTTGTTGTGAGGGGGAGTTCTGATTGTTTATGCCAAGAGGATGGCGAATTGAGGTAATTTGATATCGGTTGTCTTTTTATTTTACAGTTTGTTTTCAAATTTCCTAAAATGTGTTTGCATTTTAGGGGGAGTAAGAATTTTTAGAAAATCCAAAAACATTTGAAAATTTGAAAATGTCAAAAACATTGAAAAAAATTCAAAATGAGTTTTGTTGTCAAAAAGAGGAAATGATAGTAGATCAGTTGGACTGTCACAGCACGCTAAAGAAATGAAAAGTTATAATGTGATAAACGGTCTCACTAAATATGTGACGGTAGGCTCAGCTAGACTAGTAGATTTGCGATAACGATACAAACTTAAATGAAAAAGCCTAATTCTAGTGGAAAACATGGTCGAAAGCATAGTACTTAGTTTTGTCCTTCTTGATTGTGTACCTACTCAGTAATCGCTGATTGTCGAAAGACATAAAACTGGTTAAGTTTGTGAACTTTCACAACTTTGCTGAAAAGTCGCTGTGATTGTGCATTTCATTTTGCAAAGATTTAAACTTGTTTTTATTTCTTTATTTTGTTTAAGCATCGGACATCCTCTGCGTATACGTGAGTATCGACCTGGATGTTGCTGCCTAAACGTTCTGCTTTATTTTCTTTGGTGTTTCGTTTAAGCTTTGGATCACCTCTGCGTATACGGGAGTATCGACCTGGTGGTTAAAGCCTAAACAACTTCAACTTATTTTTATTTTCTTTTTTTGTTTAAACATTGGACTTTCTCTGCGTATACGGAAGTATCGACCTGATTGTTAATGTTTAAACATTCTGCTTTGTTTTCGCACAAATCACAGTTGATAAAAGTTTAAAGGTATTGCTTGAGTCAGTGTATTGCATGATGAGGGGATATGCTGAGATTGTGGGGTCCATAAGAACTTAGTGTTATCTTAATATACCTTAAAGTATCGGTAAGCAGATTGAAAGTTTTTAGTTTGAGTTTAAGTGGACAATAATATCGTCAATCAACGTGAATCGTTTAGAACTGAAAATGTTTAAAGCTTAACGGTGTTCGTGATTGGTCTCATAAACTGATATGATCCTCTTACGCAAGCTCACAAAAATATTGTTTGTAAATATTTCTTTATTGCATTCCTTTGTTATCAAAAATCCAAAAAGATTTTAGTGTGTTTTAGCATAAATTTTGAAAAATTCAAAAAGATTTTTGACAACTGATGTTCAAGAGCTGATTTTCAAAATTCCGAGTGCTGAACATGATGAACTGGTTTGGGAGTGTGTGTGCTGAATGAAAGAATTTATTTTGAAAAAGAAATTTTGATTAGTTAATCAGGGTCATTAATTTGAACTTGATGGAACTATTTCTAATAAGTTTTTCTTATTGTTTTAAGTAAAAACTTATGAGTTTGTGAGAAGATTGTGCAGGAGATGAGCTGAACAGAGATAAAGCCATGGTTTGATCTCAAGGTGATAGCTAATTCCAGACAGCGATCCCATCATGATGAGAGGGGGAGTCTGACGAGGTTAGAGCCAAAGAGAAGATCCTGGTATATGATAAGAAAGAAAAGAGACTGATAAAGACTGAAGATGCAAAGACTCGACACTTAAGACTCGTCAACATCTGAGGGGGAGTCTGTTGGTGCATTCATCTGTCGTCTTCGTCTTATGTCGAGTCTCGGGTTCGTTGCGTTGCTGAACAAGAAGTGATGTCATCATATATGATGATGACATCATATATGTGACATCATCTATTGCAATATAGACATATGAAGACAAATTTAGAAGTTAACCGTTTAAAAGTCAAATATGAAATTGAAACATGTACGTTTGAGAGGTCACGTTTGAAGATAGGTTCCGTTTGAATGTAAAGTTTGAAATAGGGTTCCGTTTGAAGGGTTCCGTTTGAAATGATTATGTCATTTTCAAACGGAAGGGTCTTCCCTATAAATAGCCTTCAAACGAGGTCATTTGTAAGGTTCTAGTTTCCGACGCCGAGGTGCTGTCGAAGTGTCTCCAGTCCTGTAAACGTTCAGAGATTAATAAACGAGACATTTAATAGTGAATCCAAGCTAAACAAAGACCGAATCAATGAATTCCGCCTCTGATTCGGTCTGAGCACTCTTCTGATCGACTCGTTAGGTCGTTTCACGATCCTACAGTAAATGTGCAATTATGGAACAAGCGTTGATTGAGAATACTATCATGCCTCGTCCATCAAGCACACTAGAACAATCTCAATGTGATACATTAGAGGGTGTTGAAAACATTGATGAGTGAAGGTGATTTAGTAGATTCTATAACTCGTTAGTAACATATAAATACTTTTAGTTTTGTTTGTTGTAGTATTTAAATTTCTATAACTATTACTTTTATTTGGTTGTTTGTAAGATTGATGTTTATTAGTTTAATTAAGAATCTTAATTTGTTCACATATGTTTCCATATTGCTTTGGTATTTGTTTGTACATATTGAATATTTTTATCTACATATAGTGTGGTTAATGCCTACAATCTAAAATATATTTACCAACACAACAATGTTTTTTTCAACACAAATTAAGATCAATATCTACACATCTTCGACATTTACCTACACATAATATTACTTTTACCTACACATAAGGTTACCTTTACCTACACATATATTCATGCCACGTCAACTGCCACGTCGGATTCCACGTCAGATGCCACGTCAGATGTTTTCTAAACAAATTGTTGTAATTTTAACCACACATATAAATGGCTTTTAGCAACACATATATGTGTAGGTATAGCTTGCTATATACCTACATATAACTTATGTGTGGGTAATGACTTATATCCACAGTCATGAGCCTACACATCATTACACTTATTTTATGTGTAGGTAATGATAACTACTAACACATTATATGCTTTTTCCCACATATACTTTGTGTTGGTAAAGAACCAAATTTCTTGTAGTGTGCCAAGTGAACAAATCTGAAGATCCGACAACTATGTGAAGAACGAACCCTCACGAGCAGCATCTAAGGGGGAGTTTGTTGATACACTTTGTGGACGCGGCTCGGTTTGGTTCAACTTGGTTCGAGCCCGTCGTCGTGACATTCCTGCGTCGTGCGTCCCAGAGACCGACACACGAAGCACGAAGAGCCGCAAGCTGACATCACCATGACATCACCATGATGATGTCGCCTAATATCATAATGGAACTTTGCATGTCTAAACTACACATGTACGTAGAAAATGCATATGTTATCATGGGCCAATAGAAGTCAATGTAGATCTAATTCATTTTGTGCCATTTGTTTCTGTTGGGCTTGCTACTCCAATGTTGGACGAACACTCAAAGTCATTGCTACGTACCCTCCAAGTTGGACTAACTATCCAATGGTGAACGAACCCTTTCATTGCCGAACTCTCTAATGGCGAAGGATCTCTCTAGGAAGCCTTACAGTTCGTAGACCTTGGGTGGGAAGAAGGGTTCACCACGAACCCTTACAGTTCGTGGGCTTGGAGTGTTCGTCGATGATATCCATAGTTCGTGGATATGTTTTTTTTTTTGTATATTTAAATAGTCAGTTGGTCACAGAAGAGAGTTAGACACAAGAGAGAGAACATACTAGGTTTGTGAGAGCATTATCTTGTACTATTATTATAACAAACTCTACCGAATCAATACATTTGAGCTTGAATCGTTGAATCTTTGTATTGTATCTTACTCTCTCTTGCTCGGTTTGTGTCGCAACGAGGATTCCGCAATCATTACGGCACCCGAAATAATAAATCATCATAGTCCGTATCGGGACCTACAATATATATATAGAGTGAACACTAGTGTAGTTTGCGAACTGAGCGAACGAATCCCGGCTAAACATGTGTGTAGATCAATGGCCAGGGTTTGATAATGAAATACACTAGTGTATTTTACGATTTGATGATTAAATCCTAGCCATCCACGTGTGTAAATTAATGGCCAAGATTTGTTCACTCTGTTCGCAAATACATTAGTGTTCACTTTAGCACTCTACCATATATATATATATAAGTAACTGCGTTTTGAGTTTGCGTTGCGATGGTGCGAGTGCGAGCGAGTATTTTAGATACTCACGTGATGTAGTAGTGTAAACGTAAGCATTATAAGCGTAAGTGTTGTGAAGTGCGATATAGCGTGTTGTAATGAGCGTTGTAGTTCGAAAATATGCGATGTAACGTAGTAAGCGATTTAGTTTACATTATGATCCGAATCTTGGTGCTACGCATAACGAGAGTAACGAGCGCGAAAGTGCGGGTTGTTACATTATGGGTGTTGCAGGTGGTGGTGGCCGGAGTGGTGGGTTCTGGATGGTGAAGGTGGGTTAGGCGGTGGTGGGAGGTGGTGTTAGGGGTGTTGAAGGTGAATTGATGTTGAAGATAGGTTGAGTTATAAATTATTATGTTTTATTTTTTAAAATGATATTAAATAAATGGGGGTAAAAAGACTAAAATACCACTGGATAAACAGATTTAACAAAAAAAAAAAAAAACTGGCTTAAGCACAAAGGATATACTGTGCAAGATTTTGAAACATTAAATTAAAAACTTGTCAATTTTAAAGGCAAAGGACACCGCCTGCAATTTGGTGTAAACATAAATGACAAAACTTGTAATTTACTCTTATTAAATTTAAATAAAGATAACATTCTGGGTCTCGATTGTTGATGCAGATTTTGTGTCCGATGCTTGTCGAATAGATTAGTTTTATTTTACGCTGAATTTGTAATAGTTAGTGAAACGGTCTATCGAACGTGTATAGACCCGCTCGTTTGAAGTGGTCAAACGAGAGGGTTATTCGGTTGACCGTGTGTGTTTGCAAGACAAGGGGTGTGACTATAAATAGAAAACCCTTGCCATTTGCAACACAGGGAGATTTTAGGAGGTTTGAGACCTCACCGGGAGAGATCACCACTTGGTCTCTCCCCGGATGTATACTTCTTTGGTATTAGTTCGGTTATCATGTAATCGGGCCGATTTGTAATGTTTTACTACCGGATTAATACAAAGTTGTTTGTTTATCATTTCTAATCTCTCCCGTCTTGAACCGATCTCACACGAATCACGGTTTCGGTCACGAAACTCGTTCCTACAATTGGTATCAGAGCCATGGTGCCCGATTTAGTAAATCTAACCGTTTACTAAGTCACATGTGCTCTAGATCTGTGATTTTCGTGATTTTTGTTCAAGATCTAAAAATGGTGAAAATGGAGAAAAAGACAGATTTGGACCCGAATATTCAGATCTGTGCTGAAACGAGTGTTCGGTTTTATGTTTTTCACCTATATAATCAAGTTATCATCATCAAAATATCAAAAATACAGTGTTTTCGTCCAGATCTGCATAAGAACAGTCGCTGTGTTCTTGATGTTCTTGGCGGCTGCTTAAAGAAACTAGGGTTTCTTCATACCCCGAAAGATGAAAAACGTGCTCGAAGGATGATCCTCGAAAGATACCAGGATGTGTGTATCGAAAGATGATCCTTCGAAAGATGATCCTTCGAAAGATGATCCTTCGTAGATGTGTGTATCAAAAGATGATCCTTCGAAAGATGATCCTTCGTAGATGATCCTTCGAAAGATGATCCTCGAGAGATACCAGATGTATCGAAGAAGAAGAAGGGTCTGTATATCGAAGAAGAAGAGGATTGAGAGTATGATGTTTTCGGCCAAAGACAGATCGTGATGAAATTAGCGGCTGAATACTTGATTCTTAGGTATCGCAGATTTGGGATCTGTGATTTGTTGCTTCTGATTGTTCATCAAAGAACGAAGGATATGTTGTAGGTTTCGCAAAGGGGAAGAAGACCTGATGTTTGAGGTATGTATCGAAGGAGAGAGAAAATAATTTTTGATGTTTAATAAATGAAAGTAAATGATAAGATATGTCGATGGCAGCTATGACTTTTGGGTTTCAAAAGTTTGAAAAATGACTGTTGATGATTGTGTGTTGCATACACATGTCTCAAAAGTTAAAAAAAAATAATAATAAATAATGGCAGCTTTGACTTTTGGGGTGTGGATGTTGTATGTCGGCTGAAATGAATTTGCAATGGAGATAGGGTTATTGACTATTGGATGTTTTTTTTTTGAAATGGGTCATGGATTTCTAATGGGTCTTGAATTTCTATGATGGGCCAATAGAGTGATGGGCTCACCTAAAAGTCAAGATGTTATGGGTATTGGATTTTCATTAGTTTATTTGTTAGAGTAAACATATTACTAGTGGGAGTGGGGTCGGGTGTTCGCGAAATTAATTTGAATCGGGCTTCCAAAATTTCAACATCAAATTCATACGAATTTTGGGAGCGCGCGGGATGATGCGGCATGATGAAAACAAGAGATGATGAAAACTTGATTTTTGAAAAATGTGGGGTAGTCTCGGTTACCGATGCAAACGTCAAATTTTGGTGACTTGACTACTATGGGCCAAAAACAAAACGGTATGTTCACTTCCGCACGTCAATGTTTATGATTGTTATCGGTTATTCGAAAATGTTCGAAAGCATTTTGTTTATTGTCATATTCTCGCATTTGAAGACGAACGTATGAACCTGGAACGTCAATACCGGTCCTAACGAGTTCACAAAGTCTTTGGAGGGATACAAGTCGGATCCTACGGGGTACTAGGCGAAATTTCCTTATCAACTAGAATATGCAACGAAGAAATCTTTTTGTTTATTGTCATATTCTCGCATTTGGTAATGAATGAATGAACCTAGAATGTCAATACCGGTCCTAACGAGTTCACAAAGTCTTTGGAGGGATACAAGTCGGATCCAACGGGGTACTAGGGGACGTTCTTATTCAACTAGAATATGCAAAGAAGAAAGTCGTTTTCGTGATTTTTCAACCGAGAACATTCAATGAAGATTGACGACAGTTCCGCTTAGTGGAGGGAATTGGTGAACATTTGACGACAGTTTCTTTGAAGTGGAGAGAATCTGTCAAGGTTTAGAGATCTTACCAAAGAAATAGGGGGAATAAAATTTTCATATGTTGAATTTCTTCTGTAAATTTCTAAACGCAATCACAGGTGGTAGAGTTTGTGATTTTCTGGTGATACAAACGGTTCGGCGTGGAATGTTTTGCACATACACATATTTGAGGATTTTAATTAATTCTCCAGCCAGCGTGAAGGGTTTTGCACGGAAAAATACAGGTTTCTAAAGTCTACAGTAGTTACAAAAGCGCTGTTCACTGAAGACCTGGGGAATCTTAATGAAAGCTGATAGTTCAAGGCTGAAGACCTGCAGGATTCGGTTTTGGGTTTGATGTTTCTTTGGGATTTTACAGGGATCTGGGGGTAACTCAATTCGTTGAGTTTGCAAACGATGTACTTGGTCTAGCTGACTTCCTGAGTACTGATGCTGAAGATCCGTAGTGCATTACGTGGTCAACTTCACAAAGGCGACACAATGAGATCTGGATGTAGTTCAACTAAGCATGCTGGTTGAGCTTGCAAGGGATACACTTGGTCTAGCTGACTTTCCTGAGTGTTGATGCTGAAGATTAAAGTGCATTACTTGGTCGATTCCACAAAGACGGTTTACAGAAGACAGTTCACCAGAAATCTCTATCAATGTAGTATGCTTGTATGAAATAGAGTTCGTATGACAAGATCAAGACTTGATGCAGTTCTTAAAGATTGGAACCCTTATCAAATGCCGGTTGGAGTATTGGAAGATCAGCGGAAGATCGGTCAATTGAGGAAATTGCACAACACCCAACACGGATACGCGTACTTTAAGGGGGAAATATTTTACAAGGAGCGTCAAGATACTACTTACCTGGATCATCGGTCAAGGGGGAATTTGTTAACACAGAGAAGATGAATACTTGACTGAAGATCGATTGCAGTTGCATTTTCAGCATTCGACAGCAACGGACAAGGGGGAATTTGTTGATGCAGATTTTGTGTCCGATGCTTGTCGAATAGATTAGTTTTATTTTACGCTGAATTTGTAATAGTTAGTGAAACGGTCTATCGAACGTGTATAGACCCGCTCGTTTGAAGTGGTCAAACGAGAGGGTTATTCGGTTGACCGTGTGTGTTTGCAAGACAAGGGGTGTGACTATAAATAGAAAACCCTTGCCATTTGCAACAAAAGGAGATTTTAGGAGGTTTGAGACCTCACCGGGAGAGATCACCACTTGGTCTCTCCCCGGATGTATACTTCTTTGGTATTAGTTCGGTTATCATGTAATCGGGCCGATTTGTAATGTTTTACTACCGGATTAATACAAAGTTGTTTGTTTATCATCTCTAATCTCTCCCGTCTTGAACCGATCTCACACGAATCACGGTTTCGGTCCCGAAACTCGGTCCTACATCGATTTAAAGTGGCTGCCCTAGTTTGCAGTTGTAATGACGTTTCTTCCTCTTGCTCCTCTCCATGATCATCTGTTCTGCGTGCATAAGGAAGTTCGCAAAAAAATAATTCGCCATCACCCAAAGATGACGAACACCACGATGAAGAAGAAGAAGACATGCCTATAATTTTATAAAAATATGGTGGTGTATAAAAAAAGTGAGAGAGATTGGAAAGATTTGGGTTAAAAGTGAGGGAATAAAGGGTATATTGTTGTGAAACTACGACCTACTAGCAACTAACATACATATAAGAACAAGGATTATATGTATTGTAGAGAGAAATACAAAATATGGAATTCGTATTCATTGAGATGTAATCATGCAATACAAAGAACCTCTATATATAGTGTTCTTACATTAATACAAAGGATACAAAGAGACGGGAGTTAGAATGTGGATAGTCAACATAATATAGTTTATTTATAACACTCTCCCTTGATTATCCACGTTATAAAAAAAACAATGTATTATACGCTTGGTAGTGCTGCCTCGTTAAAAACTTGCTAGGAAAACCCAGTGGGACAAAACCTCAGCAAAGGGAAAAAGAGTGTAACACGTATTTTCTCCCCCTGATACTATTGGACCAGGTATTTTGCCTCATTAGAAACCTTACTAAGAAAACACAATGTGACAAAACTTAGTCAAGGAAAAAAGTGCAGCTTGAATAAGTCTCCCCTCATTTTAACATGTACCCTTTAAGTGACGTGTGTCAATCTTCTTTAAAAGTCGAACAAAGCTTTTGTAGCCAATGATTTGTCGCTTGATCCCTTAATGTGCAATCCTTTATGTTGAGCAATGTTGTGTTTTGTTACAGTCCTGCATCTACAAGGCTAACCAAACTTGTTTTGATGGGTTAGTAATATATAATCAAATATCGTTTATACTTGAAATATTTCTTTGAACTCATTCCAATGTCTCTTCGCTTGACAAATGTTATATTATGACAATAAGCTCAAGTGAAAGATATTATACCCATACATAGCTAGCAAAACATATTAATGCACTTATGCATGGTACTTCTAGAATGAGAATCTCTACTTTGGTAGGAGATGATAATAGGCAATTCTTATAACAAATGACTTAACAACCTTTAACATACTTTAAGGTTCAACTATATCCATACTAAAATATCCAAACATCATCTTCTTCTAGATGTACTTGAGGGATTAGTAAAATATAATTACATATATACTTGAACTGCAGTTCAAGTAATAATTAGACCGTGCCAAGGTCATTTCTCTCCATGATGCCTAGACATCATTACTGGAAGTGCACCTGAAACTTCCAAAGTTAAATTAAGTGCACCTACAATTTGAAAATGATCGATGGGTGCCAAATTTTTACAAGTTGGGATCGTTGGACTGAATTTATAGAGTTGGAATTATTATGGGCCAAAAAGTGAAACTTACCCTATTTAAATATTTAACGAAATGAATATAAATTTTCAAAGAGCTTTACTATTTGAACATGTAATCGAAATCTAATGTGTGTTAAAGTAAAAGGTCTGAAGATGCATACGAACTGCTCGCAGGGGCGGACCCACTTGGATCCGTGGGTGGGCGGGCGCACCCCGTAAACTTTTGGTTTTATAAGTATATATACGATTCAATTTTGACTCCGCACCCCATGAAAATTTGACTCCGCACCCCATGAAATTGGTAATGAAAGAATAGTTGAAGTAAAGTGTGTTTGAACTAAAAGTAAAGAGACTAAAAACGGTGCTCATAGGATTAGTTGCAGGTGGGGCAAAATGTTGGAGAAGAAGACCTTATTTAGAATAGGGGCAATTTTGTAATTTTAAATACTCACTCAAAATTAAAGTTGCAGGATGTCACGTGATCTTTCCCTTTTCAACAACTTTATTTACTATTACTCAATTCATTAATTTTTAATTTTTTATCCTATTAAATTAATAGTTTGCTTAAAAATTCATATCTCTCAATATTAATTATATATGTATTGTATATCATTTCTATTTGAAATGATCCTAGAAAAAAAAACTCAAATTAAATGTCACTAAGGTAAGTGATTGGATGTAAAAAAGTGTATATTAGGATTCCTTGATTAAAGTTTTCTAGTTTTGTCTCTTGATTAAATTTTTTTTTGTTGTTCTAGACTTTTAGTTAATAATTGAAAGAGATTGAGAATTTAAGTGATAGTTGTATATGAAAGACTTGCTTAGGAAAGTCGCTCTAGATGATGATATTTTGGATAGATTTAAAAAAATGAAAACCCATAGGGCCCAATTTTAAATATGTTTGTAATGACATTTAACACTTTGATGTGCTTTTGATGAATATTTAAATTTTAGTTTGATATTCTTTTATTTTACATGACCCGACCCGACCCGCTATAAACCGAATTTTTTTATATAGCTAGGGGCCTAAAATATTTTGCACCCCCAGGAAAAAATTTCTGGGTCCGCCACTGACTGCTCGATGCAATGCTTTAACCAAAGCGACCTCTATTTCACATGTTTTCTAACTAGATAACGGATCTTTGATAATTACTTTATGTTGATACTTGAAATATGCAGATTCGTTTATGCAAACCTTTATTGGCGGGGATATGAACAGAAACATGTTGCAACCTGTTGAGGGTTTTGATTATTATGTTTTCACCCATGTAAGATTATTAGTGGAATATAAGAACTCAGGTTGTATTTCATTTTTTTCACCCATGAACAAATTATTATTGTCATTGATTTGATGCATTACATGTGTACATATTTGGTTTTCTCTTTTGCTGGAATCGTGTTGATATGTTTTCATTGTTTTGCTGGAATGTGAACCATCATTTCTAGAACAGGCTTTTTGGGACACTTTTAGACAAGTGAAATTTCAAAGCCATGGGATTGCATCTTATAGAAGAGATGATTGTTATGTTTAAGTTTATAATGTAGGCTCTCAGTCTCAGCTCTTAGAACTATGATGAAACTAAACCGGTAAATAAAATCCTAATACTTCAAACAGGGTATAACCAAATCTGTCGTATTTCACAAGGAGAAAAGTTTCCTCAATATGTTTTGGAGGGGATCAGAATGCAGCTGTTCTTTGGCTCCAATGCTATATTGATCTGCTTTGACAATAGGTAATCAAAACTAGTCCTAAGATAGTGCAATTCAAGATGTATGTACGTGTTGACATAGAGATCGGATTCCGCACGATTTTCTAGTGCGATTTGATCTTGTTTGATCCATTTGTGACACCTCAGGGACCTACACCTAACTTTTATCCTCCACGTGTATCAAGATTAATCAAACAACTAAAACCAACACATATGAAATAGTTTGAAACACTCCTTAAACCACACCAAAAATAAAATACATATAACGAGCAAAATATATCTTACATGTAGGAAAATATAGATAGGGCACATTATTACAAACAAGGACTTCACCAGAAGAACTTGTTATAACTTTACAAATTAACTAGAAACCAAAATACAACACAATTTTTAGAAAGATCATATTAATTCTATCTTGATCTCATCAGATTTACTTTGAGGAGTAGGTGTGGTCCATATGAATCATATTAGCTTGGCACTCTGGTACATAAAAAAGTGTTAGTACAATTATATATGTATGCTTAGAAAGCAATGTTAGAGGGAAATCTAAATGAACTTACTTCATTACTGTGATTCAGGGTCCACTTAAATAAGCACACCATTTATCAATAAATGGCAAGTCTTTTGGTTCCATATTTGGAATATCATAATCTTCTTGAAGGATGTTGATTATCTTCTTCGTCTCACCTAGAAGTTTGGCTGCAACTTTGACACTCTCCTCCCTTTTCTCTATCACACTAGTGTGGCACTTCTTTGCTATGGCTTGAGGTAGGTTGGTGAGACATGCAGCCATTATGTCGGTGATCCTTGATGATAATTCATCGAATAATTTCTTGTGGCTTTGTTTGTCTCTAATGATGCTTTCAGTGACACGAGACATTGAGTTTGCACAAATATTCGGACTTCCCCTCCCTTTCTCGATCTTGGATGTAGCTTTCTTCAAGAACAACTGAACAATTTGCAGATTTGCATCTACTTGGGCACCACCTTTATTCACTTGAGAAGCAATTTTTTTCAACTTGCTTCCTAACCATTTGTGACGGAAATCAACCTCTTCCCACAATATTTTTGCGGCGTTTTGAATGCTGACATTAAGATCGAGCGTTTCTTCTACAAGTGTAACGTATTCAAGGCCTTGCCGCACACTTTTCAACAAGCTATCACGTTTCGCCTTTTCAATGTTAGGAAGAGTAATGGCAATGGTTGTTAACGTTACCACTGTTAAGCTCCAACAATCTTGATATTCTACTTTTGATGGTGAACACTGAACATGATGATCGTCCTTGTCCTTGTCGAACACTCTAACCCCTTGAAAATTTTTATTGGGGTTTTCTTTAATTAGATTTAAGAGACGTTTGGGTTCTTTCTTTTCACTCTTTTTGATCAATTCGCTGAGAGATTTTAATAAACGTTTCAATGTGCTCTCAGCAAGCTGGTTTTCATTTCCAACTTGCAAAACATATTTGCGTTGTTCTGTGTTTTCATTCGTTTTCCCCCCTGAACTAAACACGGCCCGAAATAACCACTTCAAACAACGCAAACATATGGTAAGGGGAAAGGGGACCAACACTATTATCTTGCATACTACCACAACTACCACCTGAAGTATTATACAAAAGTGGAGAACTACGTTTTTCAAAGTCCTGATGACCACCTTGGATTTGTGTTTACCAAATGGGAATGAAACACGAAGTAATGGGAGTGAAATACTTCCATATTTCCAGTCTAGTAACGTTTGAAACCAGTATTTCTCTACTTTAAACATGCTTTTAATGGACAGCTTAAAGCTTATGGATGCAAAACATCTAGCAAATGGTGCAACTGTACCAAGTATGATTCCGATAGATTGTACTATGAAAATACCTAATGTTGACCATTTATATGGTGAATCATAGGATTTAGTTGGATTTGTCTCCGGTTCTACACATAAAGCAATTGTCCACAACATAGTAAGAAGGTGCAAGAGAAAGGTTAAAACACATATTACCCCAGAAGCAGTGGTCGTAACAGAGCATGCTGAGATGAATTGGGGGCTGCCACTTCCTGCCATGATCCAGTAGTTGCTCACTTGCTGGTGTAGCTTCTCAACGGTTAATAACTCTCCGGTTGAGTGAAGGTCATCTATTAAAGCTTTTTCATGAACTTCTTGGTATTTTAGTTCTATAATGTGCTTGGAATTTAGGATCGCAAAAGATGAAGATACAAGTATTATCAACAACAAGAGCAACAAAGTCACATTGAGTATGGCTATTCCTATCCATACAAATTCGTTTTGCTGATATTGAGTGTTATATACACGTTCAAGTAATTCAATATCAAACTCTTTGTGGGGAATATTTCCAACAACACCAGTAGATATTTGGATGCAAATATTTACCACCAAGGTTATTACTAGAACACTCAAAGCTATGACGTTTGTCAAAAGCTCATTGCTATTCATGGTTGCTAAAGAAGGCAAGAAATTAGCCATTATGGTGCACATAAAGGCGATGCTTCCGATCTTTGCCACTTGGTCCACAGCACCAGGCATAGAACCACTTAGATCCACGGGTAACTTCATTGCTACAGTTATCCCGGCGAGAGTAACAGCATTAAGAGGAAAGTATTTAACCGGGAACCATAGCTTTTTGCTCCGAAAACCATGTACTAAATCAAACCCCGTTGCAATGATGCAACACAGGGATGCGAAAATGATGTAGTACCCAATCACTTCCAGAGGTTCGCCATACTTTTTCTCCAGATCTGATTCGTATATAGTGACGTTGAACTTCGTCAAGTTTCTTACAACATCGTCAGGAATTTGGGTTTGGTTTAGTCGATCCATAAGATCGAGGTATTCTATTGTATTATTGAAAGCCATAGCTATGTTCCTAGCTTCCCAGGAAAGAAATGATTTTTTGATCAAGATACGTTGAAGTTGGGATTAGTTTTGAGAAAGAGTTGAGTATAACTTGTAGTATTACAAACCATGTATATATAGAAAGAAGGAACAGAGAATGAAGGATTTAAGATGATAATTAATTAAGGGAAAATCACTAAAAATATGTAATTGACCAAGACATTTGGCATTTGTAACATTTGAGTTTTGTCTTCACGAAAACTCGTTGCTGCTACCCACCTCAATATCCAACTTGTATGTTTTAAGTCATCCACAAAAATTCGTTATTTCGGATACAAATTGGTATTTACGTAATATAAATGAGTAACAAGTTGAAGCATTGGGGTATTGTACCCTATGATTTGGGGGGGTTTTGAATTTTTTTTAGATATATCACTTTAAACCCAATACTACTTGATTTTGTAGTTTTAACCAATGTTGTAGAAGGCGCTAGTCGGGGCGGTGAGGTACCGCCTAGGGATTAATCGGGATTAATCGGAATGGGATTTTTATATGTATTTTTTCAAAATTATATATATATACCCAATAATATAAAAATAATACTTCAAAATTCACATAAATACTTCAAGTTTCAGATAGTATGGTTCGATTTTGACCGATTTTGACCAATTTTGACCGCCTAGGACCGATTTTGACCGATTAAATATAGTCCGATTAATACCGATTAATATGGTGAAGTTGAAGCAGAAGGCGGAAATTCAGGCGTTGAGTACGTTTGGTTTTCAGTATCTGTCGGAGGTTTATCTGTCGTTGAAGTTGCAGCAGCAAGATTGGCTCTAGTGATTGTTTGTAAAGTCTTTGTTTCTCATTGTAGCAAGTTTATTGTTCTTGAAGTGTAATAAGTTGTCTTGAATTTATAAAAACTATCAAGAACCAAGTTTTTCATGTTTTTTTTTTACCTATTTTTCACTTTTTCTACCAACTATAAGACGCTAAACACGCTAAAGCCTGTGCTGATAACCAACATGCATTTGTCCCCTTCGCCTTCGACACCTTTGGCTCCTTAGCTCCAGAAGCTATCCGTTTGTTGACTAGGGTCCAAAAGGTTGTCCACAGTAGTTGCTCATCAACAGGAGGGCAGGGGTTTGTCTTTAATAGGCTAGGGTTTGCTATTCAGAAAGGGGTAGCGGCGCAGCTTGTTGCTCGCTTACCTGCGATATTGATGTAACTCGGCCAGTTCATATATATAATTAATTTTATCGACTATAAGACTATATAGATTATGATCATAAAGGAACAGATAAGTACATTCCATTGTTATGTTTTTTTGTACATGCAGCTAAGTTTGTTAGATCTAATGGCTACACATCTCGTTTACCAGGGATGGTCTAGTTACAAAAAACATTAAGCAAATACCATTGAGAACCCCGTTTGAAGATTAAAAGACATTGAGCAATTCGTTCTTTTTTTATCAACTATTCTCCAACCTATTGTTCTTCTGCAATCGTTCTTTTCGACATCCACAGATTTGATTTTGATATAGCTCGGGTAATAAGCGTTCTTTAATCTTGATTGTGGAGTGTACCAATGGAACGCCCACTAGATGTTTGATGAAAGTTCAAGGAAAATTACGGAATAGAATTCATAAATTTTGGATGAAAGCTAAATGTTGATGTTTGAATATTGGTTGGATTGAGGAGTGGGTGACGGGAAACATGAAGATAAAAACAACTCATGCACTTTTTTGACCCGAACCCGTCCCGAACCCATTCTCAACCCGAACCAACCCGGACCGTTTTAACCCGACAAAATTGCCCCTTGATGTACAATCTCTTTAAAAAAACATTTTTTAACTAACCTGACCCGACCCGAAACCCGTTCTGACCCGAACCCGTTTCGACCCGAACCCGTTTCGACCCGAAACCGTTTTGACCCGAACCAAAACAACCCTATTTTTAATTGACCCGTTTTGACCCGAACCAGTTTTGACCCATGACCCGACCCGACCCAACCCGACCCGTTTGCCAGGTCTATTAATTACATATTTCACATGTAACGTCATTCAAATTTGTAACAAGCGAATTGCATCCTAGAGAGTGATGGTCGAGGGAACCATCTCTTAAGGTTTTCGTTCTATTAAGTTGTGTGGTTGTGATATGAACTTTGCTATTTTGGCACCATTGTTCCATTATTAATGGGGACGCATTTGATGTATTAACAAAATTCTACGTTACTAAGAATTTCTACCCTTTTGGAGTTGCTAAGAAAGCTACATGGTGCCCCTAGGATCCGTCATTGTTGATGTAATAACTTATAGTTACTGGAGCCTTTGGAAAATCCCACAGATTCTAATGTAAACACATTTTCCTATGAAGATCGTGTAATATGCGTTTATTGTTTTAACAAAATCCAATAAGCATTTTGAACATAAAATCAATTAGGTTGTACGACTTACAAGTTAAAACCCTTACATTGCTGATTCAACTATTTTTATAAGGAAAAATTGATTTTTAATAAACCAACTTTTGTCCTGTTGGTAAATAATAATTCTACCTACGTAATTGGTATACAATAATCATACATATCAACATGTTAGTTCTTAATGAACTTCTGTTAATTATTTTTAACTGAAGTTATTTTTTAAGTTTTATTTATTACAGAAACAGTTTCTGTAGTTATAATTTACTAGTTTTAACTATTTTGTAAAACAAAAAAACGACAAGGGCCATGTAACGAAGTTAGTTTTTTGTTTTATAAAATAGTTAAAACTAGTAAATTACAACTAAAGGGACTGTTTGTGTAATAAATAAAACTTAAAAACTAACTTCAGTTAAAAAAATTAACGAAAGTTCATTGAGTACCAACATGTTGATAGGTAGGATTATTGTATACCAATTACGTAGGTAAGATTATTATTTACCAACGGGACAAATGTTGGTTTATTAAAAACCAATTTTCCTTTTTATAACGTAATTAGATGCAAAAAAACTTGATTTGGTTCAACTTTTTTGTTTTGACCATTTACATGAAATGCTCACACAAATTCTATTCAACGTGCATCAAAGCTTATGTTGATGAACAAGTTCAGTCCAAGATAAGAGTAGTGTTATTTAATGGGTAAGCTCAAGGAGGACAGAATGCTATATTTGGGATGTTTGGTTAGGATTCCATTTTCTAACAATTATTTAAGCCTTAAAAAAAACCTCTAAATATATATTCAATTTTAATTGGACTTATGTATAGACATCAATGTTGTTATTAACGTTTTCTCTTTTTAATTTGCCGCAACTTGCGGGTCAAATTACCAGTTAAAACAAGGGTGAGGGTATTGATACATCCCTACTTTTTAAATGCACATCCTCCCAGAGGTGGCGTATAGGGCAATAAGGGGAGTATATAGTGTTAAAGCAATTAATGTGCCAGAAAAAGGGTTTTGATAAGCCTCTCATTGCCCTATGAGAGGTGTATAAGATTGTGGTAGTTGAAGCATTAAACCCTATACGCCTCTCATTGAGCAATGAGAGGCTTATCGGCACGACTTTTGATGAATTTAAGGTATAATTATTGACATGAAAGGGAGTTCAGTCTGAAAAAGCCTGAAAGTGACCCATATGACCCTTATCGACCTATGACCTATACGACCCTTATCGACCAAAAATGTTTATTTACCCAAACATACGGGATTTATGGCTTTCAAAATTTTTCAAACTCACAAAATACTGATGAAATGATGAAAATTCTTAAATAAAAACGTTGGTTGAGACCGTGAAGCATAAAGATGTCGTTTTGGGACATTAGTAATTTTTTTCGCGAAGATTCGAACCAGTCGTACGTCTCCGAAAGCGTTTGGTTATCCGGCATTGATCGAGGTGAGGAGGAGGTTGTGTCTGTGCCTCGTTGTGATGATGGGGGTGTGCGACCCGTGTTACCTGACTTGAACTAGGTGTTTATAGATGAGGAGGAACCATCTTACATTGCCCCAAGTTATCCGCGACACGAATACGTTACTTACCATTCATATATGGAAAACCAACACAAGTTAGAGTATGAGGAAGGTGCTAAGGAGTATGAGAAAAATGATAACGAAGTCGAAGAATGTGCTAACGACTTTGAGGAAAATGATAACGAAGTCGAGGAATGTGCTAAGGAATTTGAGGAAAATGATAACGAAATCGAGGAAGGTGTAATGCACTTTGAGGAGGGTGTTGACGATGACGAACCTGCTAACGAGGAAGGTGTTCACGACGACGAACGTGCTAATGACGAGAAAAAAAACAAAAAAGGTATGACATAACCGTCAATTACGTGTTATTCGTGCTATATAATGTTGATATAATTTTAGAGTGAAAAAAAAGATTTTGTATACGTGTTATTGGTTATATATAATTTTTATTCGGTAGGAGAAATCTAGAAAATGTTTGACCCGTCCCGACCTTAACCCGAACCCGACCCGAAAATTGTGTCATACATATTAACCCGATTTCGTTATCATTTTGGTGAAATATTATATATGTTCTGGTGAAATATTTTGTTAAAAATAGATTACTTAGGCTTGTAAATGAACCGAACGAACACGAACGAGGCATGTATAATGATTAAAAGTAGAAAATGTATGACACAAAATTTCATACAAACCCAAACATGTGTCATACATATTAACCCGAACCCGATGTTGAACCCGAGTTTTTTTATTGTTTTTTCGACAAATTATTATATTAATTTCATTTATGTGGATTTCTAATGAACCTTTTTTTTGAGGTATTTGGGTCACTTGAAGAATTGGGTATACAAAAGAGAATTTGCGAAAGGTTACATCATTGTGACCCAACGAACGATAACAAAAGGCGAAGGTTCGTCAGCAAGGACAGTGAAGATATGGTTGCAATGCGATCGTGGCGGCGAACCCAAAAGTAAAGCAACAGTTCGGCGTTCCGGTAGCAAAAAGGTTGGCTGTCCTTTTTTCTGATAAGGAAACTAGACTCAAGTAGTGGTAATTGGAGCCTTGTGGAGAAGAAGAACATTCACAACCATGAGTCTGCTGAATTTCTCGAGGGCCACACGTTTGCTAGAAGGTTGACCCCGGACGAAGAATCACTGGTGGAGAGACTTTATCTGCAAAACATGGAGCCTATAAATATACATTTAACCATAAGAAAACAAAACCCACATAGCGTGTGCATTCTACAAGATGTACAAAACATAATTAAAAAGATTAAACTCAAAATGTACGGCGATTGAACTCCAATGCAGATATTGGAGAGCATGTTGCAAGAAGAAAGGTACGTTTATTTCACCAGAGGGAATCCCTCCACAAACGCGGCCGAGGAGGTTTTTTTCGTTCATCCAGACTCGTACAACATGTGGCGTGCATTCCCACATGTGTTGATGATTGATACCTACAAGACGAATGAGTGTAAGCTTCCGTTTATTCAAGTTGTGGGTGTGACATCGACACACAAGTCTTTTTGTGTGGCTCATGTATTTGTCTCTAAAGAAAAAAAAAGATAACTTCTTATGGGTCCTGGAGAAGCTCAAAGAATTGTTTGTAGATTGCATGAAGCCACGTGTAATTGTCACATATAGGGATCAAGCTTTGATGAATGCTTGTGATAATGTATTCCCAAAAGCTTCCAAATTGCTATGTAAGTGGCACATCTCACAAAATATTCTAAAACACTGTCGGGAAAAATTTACGGATGAAGACTGGAAAATATTCAAGCTTTCTTGGTCTTGACTGTGTAGTTCTCCCACTCCGACGCTATACAATTATAACTTTCAGCGGCTTTTTACGCGACTGACTAACGACGAACGATCAGGTACATATTATATTAGTTTACATACATTCATCCATACATATATACATACAAACATTACAAATCGTTGTATTCATTTTTTTTCAGATGTTCTGGATTATTTGTATGATGTGTGGCTGAAAGATTATAAAGAAAAGTTCGTTTCCGCTTGGACTAACACAGTCCCCAATTTTGGTCAACATACAACCAACAGAGTTGAAAGCTAGCATTCTAAGTTTAAGAGATACATTAAAGGGCCAAACATCTCGCTCCATAGACTTGTGTGGCTTGTTGGCAAAGTTGTAGAGTCACAAAACATACAAATAAAACTTAGTTTTCAGGAGAGCAGGTCCGTGCAGATGGGGGACCACAGATTTCCGTTTTTTGACAAACTACGTGGTAATGTTTCCCAAAAAGCCTTAGAGTTGTAGGTTGTCGAGAGGAAAAAGCTACATGCGTTGAGTGTCACACCCCGAATTTATCAGAGCTGGCGTGACTGGACTGGTATCTTCATTGCACAGCGGAAGCAAATAAGCAAAGACTTTCTAGAAATTGAACGCCCGCTATGTACTCGAATCTCCAATGGTTCTCCTATTCCAACCGTTCATTGTCTTAGACATGCAACCTGAGAAAGAAACATGCGAAAAATCAACATAAAGTTGAGCGAGTTCATAGTTTGTTTGTAAAAGATTTGAAATAAATCTTTTGAATAACCGGTTTGTGAAATAATATTGAGAAAACCAATTTAGAAATCATTTTCTTGCCAAGTTACATGGAAACTTTGTATTTGTAACTCATTATGTTCGTAAAACCATGTATTTGTAAATTCTGGTATTTGTAATGTTCGTATAACCGTCAATTCCCACCCTGACTTTGACTCCACGCCCGCATAAATCATATGCTTTGATTTTGTATAAAACATGGTATTTAATTTGTATAAATCAAGTATTTCAGTAAGTATGTATGTAAAAATTTTAAAAAATATGTCTATAAGTATGAAAATCCCTGGTATGTAGCAATAAGGAAAAAGAGATCACCAATGGGTTGCAAAGCCAATGATATGTGTGAAGTGATGCAAGAAGACTCAAACCTAGCAGATTTTGGCGTCGGGCTCATAGTCACCTCATGGTCCACTCAGCGGACTCAGGAGTGGGGCTCGCTACACCCAAATAGATCTATCACTCATGACCCTCGGTCCTACAACGAGGATTAATGGCCTCAAGTTCCACCTACCCACTCACATGATCTAAGTAGTATACCCCCCCTTAAGCTAACCATACCATGTATAAAAGTGTATGAAATAATTGTAACATATATTTTACCCCAGCCTCTATGGCTGAACCTCCCCAGCCTCTAAGGCTGAACCTCCCCCAGCCTCTAAGACTGAACCTCCCCAGCCTCTAAGGCTGAACCTCCCCAGCCTCTAAGGCCACTACCCATGACTCTCTATATTATCACCAGACGATCCATCCCTAGTCATGAAAATCATTCACATTTCGATAATATGCTTTTGTTTTGTAAAAAACGGTATATTTGGTATAATCCATTCGTAATATGATTTAGAAATACGAGTTTTTGTTCATTCAAAAGCTTTGTATGTTCTTGCAAAACGTGCTTTGTCAAAAATATGCAATCTTTGTTCATCGAAAACTTTGTATGTTTCTGAAAACGTGCATGTCTTTCCACCCCGAAAGAATTTATAAAAATGTAAAACCGTAAAAAGGTGGGGTTATGAACTCACCTGAATTGCCTTGTGCAAAGCTAGCTAATTACGACTTCATGATGTCGTTTCCAAGATGAGTCTCGCTAGCGTGCATTCTATAATATCCCTAACACGGAATATCTTGTAAGTTTCTAAATAAACGTGGTAACTAAGCTACGTGTCACCGAGCTCTACCGAATCGTTAATTCAATGATTCGATGGTAAGTTGATAACTTAATGAAAATGATTAAGTTATACTTGTTAAGTTTGTCTATTGTCGGTAATAATTAAGAAGTCCTAAAAAGACTTGATTCTCGAGATATGTAAAATGCATAAATATTTATATCAAAATATATAAATATATCGCTAAGATCGCTTGTCGTCCCGAGGAGTCGTATGTGTATGACAGAATATTTACGCGAACATAATAAATAAAAACTCGTATTATAAATCGCGTTTCGTATGATTTTTGTCAAAAATATTCGTATATGCCGTTTATGCGTAAATACGAAATGTTATATCTATTTTATAAAGGAATCGTCAAGTCGTTGAATGTTTGACATAAATAGATAAACTATGTCTATTTTATAAAAGAATTCGTGGTATACGATGTTTGAAATAAATATATAAGCTATATTTATTTTTGTAAAACGAATTCGAGTTGTTTAATCCTTCAAATAAATATATAAACTATATTTATTTTAGTAACACAATCGTCGTGTTGTTTGATATTTGAAATAGCATATAAACTATATTTAAGTTTATAAAAGAATCGTCGATTTGTTCGTTAACGGAAATAAATATAAACTATAATTATTTTTACGAAAAGATTTCGTATTGTTTGATACTTGAAAGGATTGTCGAAAGTAATAAAAGAATTGAAAATATTATTTCATGTTTTATTTTATAAAAGCATTGTCGAAATAATATCTAAATTGTCGTCTTTGTAAAAGATTATTCGAATCCGATAACTTTGTTTTATAATAAAACGCGGTTTGCCTTTACATATTTTCTCGAAAAATGGGCAGAGTTTCCTCTGTTTTTGGACGCCCCCGACAAAACAAGTTGTCGTTATTTTATCAAAATTCAACAGTGTCAATCAAACAATAAGTGTGTATGTAATTTTTGTCAAAATGTGCCAAATATTAAATGTATATAATCACTAAATAACGATGGTTCGAGCTCGTTCACGTGTAATGAATTATAATAATAAAGATAACAAAATAAGCGCGCCGTTAATTTTACCAAGTCCTTATGGCGAGCCGCTTGATTGAGTTGACCCGAAACAGCTTGACCCGAACCAAATTGTTGACTAGCCTCTGACTGTTGACCCGAGTCGGCTGACCCGTTGACTGAACTGAAATGTTGACCCGAGTCGGCTGACCCGTTGACTGAACTGAAATGTTGACCCGAGTCGGCTGACCCGTTGACTAAACTGAAATGTTGACCCAAGTTGAGTGACCCGTTGACTGAACTGAAATGTTGACCCGAGTTGACACGGGTGTTGGCTGAGTCAACCGGGTTTGACCCGTACCCGAGCCACCCGAAAGACCCGAACCGCGGCTGTGACCCGAACCGCACTAAACCCGAACCCGAAACTTCCAAGAACCGAACCCAAAACTTCCAAGAACCGAACCCGAAACTTCCAAGAACCGAACCTGAACTGGATTGTCGATCGAAAACCTGAACCGGCTCATACTGTCATCGCCACCACCGCCTGTGTCTCGTCGCTCCGGTGGTCGACCGGAGAGCGCCGCCGCCGCCGCCGCCTGACTCCGCCGCTGCCGCCGCCTGACTCCACCGCTGCCGCCTCCGTGAGCGGCGGCTCTCTCTCCCTATCTCTCATCGCCACCCTCCTTCTCTGTTGGTTCCGATGTCGCACCACCACCAGACGGTGGTGGTGGTGGTGGTCGTTCAGTTCTGTAACGGGGGGATGCTTGCAGGTGTAGGATGGTCGTGATGGTGGTGTGGGTGGTTGTCGGAGGTCACGGCCGGAAGAGCATGGCCGGCACCGGCCGATCCTCTGCCTGAACAGGAAACTCGAGAGGGAGAGGAGACCGAGATGTGTGTTTGTGTGTTTTGTTGTCTGCTCAAAACAAAAAAAAAATGAAGATTAAAGGGGCTAGGGTTTGGAAAATGAAGGTGAAGGAGATGTCTGCATCTTTGTTTATGTGTGTGAGAGTTGGGTCTGCCCAAAGAAATCAAGGGGTAGCCCCCCTTTTATATTTGTTTATGAAATCCCTTTGTGAATCTTGTAAGGATTTTGTGAAATCCTGAAAAGGATTTTGGATGGATTTGATAAGATATTTTATAAATTTTGCCTAGATTTTATAGAGATTCTAGGAGATTTGATGAGATTTAGCAATATTTTGTACATATCTTATAGGATCTAAAATATTATGTATAGGTTTAGGCTTGTGGGTTTTGGGCTTGGCCCAAGGGCCCGCAAGCCCATCTCGTGTGTAAGTGACCCGTAATTCCTATGAGACCCGTTGTCAAATCCTGAACTCCGTTTAATGTCAAAAATTAAAATACACAAAATACGGTCAGTAGTCGTTGTTTGCACGCCCGTTCGTCGATTACGGTAATAATCACGAAAAATTGTATCGTTGTAGTCTTTAATCCGTTTTTCGATCCGGTTTCGACTGTAGTCACTAAAATTTAATTACGAAGCTAAATATAGCGTAAAATGTAGGTTCTGAAGGTGACAGGCGTCTCCGTCGCTTCCGTTTCGTTGCCGATGCGTTTCCTGCTATCGCGTTTTAGTTTGCGTTTGTGTCGTACGAAAGCCTAATAAATTCACAAAATTAATTTCATAAGCATAAAGTTTTCGTGTAACGTTCATACTTGTCGGCGTTGTCAGTATTTTGTACGGTATCAGTTCATTGTCGTTTGATGTTCCGCAGATTCCACACGAATCTTCATACGCGTACTGCAAAGTCGGATAAACGTTCCTAGGCATTCCAAAGGCCTAATTAAGTTAATTTGCGTCTTAAACACTATTTATTGTCGCGTTACTCATCTGGTAATCACATAATTAAGAGCCGTAAATCACCGGTTGTCACATTGAGGGTAGGAGGAGGGACTTGTGGACACCAGCTTTCTATGGGTTGTGGGTTGCCATGTGCTTGTCAGATGGAGTGGTGGGAAAGTACAGGTAACATAACAACTATAACATATGCTTCGATCCATAGAATATAATCATCATTATACTTCATGTTTTAACAATGATTCTTGAAAAACAGGTTGCAAAATTCCACTTGCCGCGATAGACAAATTCTGGACTAAACTTGATTTTTCGACAGAAAACCTTAATCAAGACGAGTGTAATATTCAGTTGGAAATGGATAGACTCACACAACACCTACAGACGCAGCCACCTCTAGTGTTAAAAAGTATGTTGTCGAAGATGAAAGTGGTGTTGAATCCAAGTATGACTGACCATCAACCGCCTGAGGTACAACAAGATACCCGGGGCCGCCCAACTATGAAAGCAAAACAACAAAAGAATGAAGACCTTGCGAGACGTAAAGATAAACAACCCGAATCACAGAGGAACGACTACACTCAAAAGCCAAATGTGCGACGTAGTCGTTCAAAGAAAAGGAAAGAAGAAAAAAAATACACTTCCGATTATAGATAAAGACTTTCCACTGTTGGTCGGGCATAGGTACATACGTACATACATACATATATTTAGAATTCTTTTTCAAATTTTTATTTTTTAATATTTTTTAGTTTTTTTTTGTCAATTATAGGTATAAAAACATGATCGAGCGTTTTAAGGATTGGCTTCCATCTAGCTATCGGAGATACATAACTCATATCGAAGATGCCCAGCCGGATGGTAACTGTGGGTTTCGATCCATAGCTATGGGTTTGGGGTTCGACCAGAAACAGTGTAAGTGGGTCCGCCAAGAGCTACTCGAGGAGATGTTCATTAACAAAAAGCGTTGGGGGCATATACTCGAATCATTGGACAAGGTGTAAGGACCTGCAAAAATGTCCATAAACTACCCGTAAGTGAAAACCCGGACCCCTGAAACCCTAATGCGCATGAAAAAGCAAGAAAACATGAAATCTGGTCTTCACTCGGGCCGCGTAAACCATAAGGTAACATTTACGCGGGCCGCACCATATCTAAATTCACCGGATAAGCGTTACAGGCCACGTGGCAGCCACGTGGCGAACCTACTGATGACACGCTAGCCCTACACGTAGAGTAGGAGTCCACGCTGGCCGCGTAAGGGTCTTGAGTGGGTTTACGCGGGCCGCGTAAAACCCAAAAACCTGGTATAAGTATCCTGGACTAGGGACTTGTTTCTGTGTTCAAAATCTCACTTTCAAAACGACCATATACTGCTTAAATTCGAATTTCCGAGTAGGGAAACACTGCTACGATTACAGGGTATTAACTCGATCACTGCTACGATATAATGTCCGATTGATTGAAACCAATCCGATGGATGTCTAAGTGCTGCCCGAACTCGGGCTATACTTTGTCATTCGTCGTGAGGGTTTTGATTTCGTGAGCTTATCGTAACTGGTTGCATTAAGTTGCTGACCTAGTTTCGTGTGCATTGTTGTTTAAATTAGGTTATCAGGCTTATCAGTAGGCTAAACTCTGCCCAACTAAACTTGTAATGTGAGTTATTCTCTTTTTATCAATAATGTTTTACAATACTCCAATTATTTTCAAAGTTATAATTACAGGGATTAAGTCGTGGTTATCTTGAATCACTGGCTAGTGGGGTATTGTGCACATTACTAATTTCTCACGGTTAGGTTCATCAACCTAACAGTGATAATCATCACTACTTGGGTGAAAGGACCCAATAGTGGTATGACCATCGTCACCAGGGTGTGACACGGCGCCAGATAAAAATAAGATAGAAGCCATTGTAATCGCTCTTATGCTGTAATTTATAACTAATGCGTCGTTTTATTTAACCTGAATGACTCGCCAGTATTTCCCCGCTGATAAAATATTTTCAAAACATGTTTCAGGTGACCTACTGTGAATCAAGAGAAACGTGCTACGGAGCACTAACAAGCTTGAAGTAGTGGCTCAGTAAAATGAATAAATATGTTTTGTAAAACAAGGGATTTCCTAGTAAAATTCCCTTCACTGTATAGTACGGGGTTTGTCCCAAATTATGCAATAACATAATTGGGCATTTTCAAGTTTAATCAGATCCTGTTAAACTTCCGCTGTCAACTCAATTAATAAATACCACGGGTTTCTGTCCCGCGGCTCCTGGACCGGGTCACACGGGGACGGGGGCCGTGACACAAGGGATGTTACGACAATGTGTATCGATCGATAAATTGGTTAAATGTTGAACCTGCACCAAAGGCATGCTGGATGGTGTTGCCCTACACAGGGTTGTTGGTGGCTCAAAAATTTGGAGTGATTATTCAACAGTTAAGCAACGGTGTTTGTCAAACTTACTTCCCGATGTTCGATGGACCGCAGGTTTACCTGAACCATTCCATTTTAATGATTGCTTATGTCGAAGATAGCCATTTCATCAAGGTTAAGTTAGCGGATGATAGCCCGATGCCAGTACCAAATGGACTTTGGAATATATATACCGAAGTATGGAAGCTATGGAATGGTAGACAATGTACATGTCTCGTATTGCACAGGGTAGGGCGTTACTACGTAGTAATAGAACTCGACAAAAAGAAGTTATTGACTTGTATTAGGTGTAGCATCCGTGAAACATAGTGTACGCAACGAATTTATTAATGTTTCTCTTTAATATAATTTAAATATATTATAACATCCGTCAAATATAGTGTATGCAACATTTTTTTATAATTTTTTTTAATTAAAGTGCTTCATATAAAAGAAAGGAGTACAAAAGAAAAGAAAACTATTGTTTTAAAGGGATTTAAAATTGTTGACTCAAACTAAAAATGAAATCTGTTTTTGATTTTTTTTAATAAAAGGAATTAATTTTAATATAAATAAATGAATAATAAAAAATGTCAAAAAATGCAAAAAACCGGCCATAAACCAGTTTCAATGCGGCTCGAACTCGTGACCTCCCAGTTAAATGCACCCGTCATGTGACACCTGTGTCACTACGACCATCAAACAAATACCAAACCAATGAAATATTGTGTTTCATACTTGGTATTTGTATAAATATGTGTATCATTTGTACATATCAATTCTTGTTCAATTTCGAGCTTTAAATCGCTTTCTAGAAAAGTTATACGCAAACTGGTGCATAAACGCAATCAGTTTAACGCAACAAACACTCCGGAACAGTGACATAGGCTCAACATACCTTAAATAACCTTTACATAACTTAGATACAAGTTTTTAAGGGTTTGGTGTGTCAAAAACAAGTTTGTTCGATCGTAGGGACTATTTGTGTCAAACTGCGAAACTATACCGATTTGTATAGTAATGAACACTCTGGAACTTGATCATAAGTTAAAAATACCCTAAATATCCTTTACATAGCTTAGAAATAGGCTTTGAGGGGTTCGGTATGTTAAAATAAACTTATTTGATCAATAGGGACTAAAAGCGTCAAAAAGTGCATAAGTTTGCATTTTCGCGCATATCTCACGTTCTGAATATATCCGGACATCCAAAAATTTATGTAATCATTAAAATATTTTATTTTAGTTATTGGCATGATAAATTTCCATTCGTCGCTTAATTTGGATCGTTTTTGCGTTCGTTACGACTTCCGTCGTAATTAACCGAACAACGCAACCGTACGACCAAACGAACCGACATCCGAGATGTTTTTGAGCTTATTTTAAGTTCCCTATACTTTAAATTCATTTTAGAGCCTTGAAATGGGGTTAACGGGGCTTAAACGTGTCAAAAATGCATCGAAAACCAAGCTTTGGGCATTCAGGGACTAAAACTGTAATTCTGTCAAAGTTCTTAGGCCTGGGGCGTAAGCCTAAGCCTATTCTTACGTGGCCAGCGTCAGACTTATAGGTCAGAAACATTGAATCTGGACTTGGGGCTTGTTTTTTATGGTTTTTAACCATTGTTTTGGATACCATCTGCTTGTTTTAGCTTGTTTATCATGTCCCCATGGTTTCTAAAACCATTTGCCCACATGTATGGCCTAGATTGATCCCTCTTTAGCAAGAAATGATCCTAACGGTTTACCGAAAACTATATATACCCATGCCCTCATTCCATTTTCTGCACCCTTGATCATTTTAATGCTCGAAGTTGAAGCCTTTGCTTCATACCTGAGTATTATAGATCAAGTTCTCCCTAGCTTGGACCCTTTGTAAGCTTCTTTGTTTCTTTTATTGCTTTTCAAGAGTGAAAGTCAAACAGTGTTTGACTTTCTGCTTTGACCAGTCTTTGGTCAACACAAAGTTCTTTTGAACTTTTCAACGTGAGCGTAATCATGATGGTTATAGTCCCTTGTGACTATACCTACTGATTACCACGTTGACTATGCATAGTGACGAGTCGTAGTTTCGGTCAAAATGCGTATTTATGCGTATTTTGTAACCAAACTACTCTTGGGTATCAAAACCCTTTGTTTTGATATCAAAACCTGTTTTCTAACTTAGCTAAGCATGTTTTAACATGTTTAGCTCGTCACTTTTAGTTTAGTGCTTGTTTAGAGTCGTAAGTCAAGCGGTCTAAACCACCGCTTAGACTTTCGAACTCGACCCGTTTGGTCGATCATTAGGATTCGACCAAGCATGTTTAGTGACCATAGTTGTATAGGGACTAACCTTCCGAGGTTATACCTTATGGTCACATAGTTTAAGTAGTTGTATGATAGGTAGTTTATATGCCTTAGGTAAATGACCAAAATGCCCTTTGCATGCATAATTGGATTTTAAGCATATGTAACTTAAACTTTTGTCACTTAACTGATTATGCAACATATTTAAACATGTTTAGGAATATAATACTTGTCATAGCACTAGTTAGACGTCTCAAACGCGCGTTTGCGCGAACGACGCGTTAAAGTAGCGTAAGCTACCTTAATGGGTCGTAACGGGTCGTAAGCACTTAGGATAGGTTCCTTTTTAGAATGTAGACTTCGTTAAACCATATCACATGAGTCCCAATGCTCATTTGGTTTACGAGACCTCATTCTACCCAATCTTCCGACTTAGGAGCCGATTGTTTAATTAGTGATTCCATACTAGGTGCCACTTGATTCCTTGATTTCCCGAGCTTCGTTAGGACACTTAATCAAGGATACTTGCAATCTCAAGTGAGTACATAGTCCCCTCTTTTACTGTTTTCAATTGTTTTGGGGTGAAACATATGTGCCTATTTGTTATTTTCATGATTTGTAACTATATGATTACACATGCTTAGTACTTATTCTTTCGACAAATTAAACCATTATCTATGGTCTAAACACTGATTTTCAAAGCGTGTAAAACTAATTGTTGGATTGTACTTATTTTAATCATTGACCACCAAGCCTGTTGTATGGAATGTCAGAAACCAAATTTTAACCAAATAGAAATTGCCTTTGTGGTATTTCTATAGTGTCCAAGGTGTAGTTTGATACACTAAGGTTTGAATGAATACTAAATCACATTTTCCTTGTATATTTTGATATATTACCAAGGTACAGTTTGATGTGCTCCCAAATGTGATATTATTATCCAAAGTATATTTTTGATATACTATGTACAAAATCCAACATATGTTTTAATATACTACTTTGATATTTACCAAAGCATAGTTGATATGTTATTTTCAAAACCAAAACATAGTTGATATATTATTCTCAAAACCAAAGCATAGTTGATATGCTATCTTTCAAAACCAAATTAGTATATTTGTGATATACTACCAAATCTATTATTTCAGTAACAAAAGTATATTTTGATATACTATACGTTTAACTATTTCCAAACCAAAGTATATTTGTGATATACTACCAAAATCTATTATTTCAGTAACAAAAGTATATTTTGATATACTATACGTTTAACTATTTCCAAACCAAAGTATATTTTTGTATATACTACAAACCTTTTATCAAAACAGTGCATTTTTAGAAACAAAATTTTTACAAGGATTCATGGCTATTTTTTGTAAAACATAAAACCTATTTCTCATGTTAACTAAAGCCATGAATCTAAATCAACAAAACCTATGCTACTCACAGGCATTTTTATGGTGACGTACGTATTTTCACATATGTTGCAGGTGCTGTTATGTGATAATTGTTGATGCATGCTATACATAGGATGGACTCATGCCTTAGTGACTTTAAAACTCGAAAGACAATATTTGTATTTATCTGATTTGTAATAAAACAATGAGTTTAATAATTCAATAAAACGAAACTATTTAATCCATGGTTGTGAAACAATGATTCTGTTACGACACTCCCCGACGTTTCCGCCACAATTTGTTGTTTTTCGTGGTCGGGGTGTGACACGTCCCTTCCACTGGGACAAGTGTCTCACCCATTGATTATCCCGATTCTTTTTTCTCTTATACTAAGTTTCATAGATTCAAAAAGGAAAGTACAACTTCTATACGCCGCTCATTGACCCATACGGCTCTCATTGACCACAAACACTTTCCCAACTTCAATAAAGGGGTAAAATATATCTAAAATTTGAAAAATCACACACTAAAACACCAAGAACACACACACAAACGCTCTGGACCACACAATTTTCACAAGATAAACTCTGGACCACACGATGAAGGTTAGTTT